>ML376170.1:338-21879 GCA_005239525.1 Nicotiana knightiana | reverse complement strand
GCCCTTGGGGATAATTTTTTTTTTTTATGACAGCCCGGAGTTGGGAAGAGAACATCCCCCGGGGGGGGGGGGGGGATGGGTAGTAATTACCCTGTGCGAACGTGGAACTTAGCACGCGAACGCATAGGCATCCCCTGTTAACCCTGTGCGAACGCAGAGTTTTGGCCGCGAACGCACTGTGTATTTTCGCCCAGTGATTTTAAGTGTCAAAAACAGAATTCATTACGGGATTAAACCCATTTTTTCTTAAACTTCTTCTTGTCCACTCCTCTTGGACGATTCTTGGGAGACTTCTTCACCATAATCTCTTAGGTAAGTAATCTTTAACTCGTTTCCTTCCATTTCTCCTTAATATCTATTAGATTTTAGGCCTAAAAACTTGAAATCAAAGGTAGAAATTGAAATTTTTGGGTAGAGTTGGGGCTTTATAAATTTGTGAGAATTTGACCTTGTTTTGGGGTCGGATTTCAAAACAAATTATATATTCGGGCTCGTGGGTGAATGGGTGATCGGTTTTTGGTCCGAACCTCGTGTTTTGACCAAGCGGGCCCGGGATCGCTTTTTGAAATTTTAGGAAGAATGTTGGGAATTCTATAATTAAGCATTGGAATTTAATTGTTTAGCATTTTTTGATGTTATTGGGTCAATTATGTCTAGATATGATTGTTTCGGAGTCGGATTCGAGAGGAAAAGCGGTGCTAGAGGCTTGATTTGGATTCTTGGAGTCGAGGTAAGTATCTTGCCTAACATTGTGTGGGGGAACTACCCCTTAGGATTGAGTCTTCCTTGTTGATTGTAGTCCGAGTATACGAGGTGACGAGTGTTTACTCGTACTTATTTGCAATTAGATTGCCCTTTTAGGATTCGTGGATTCTTATATTACTTGTGTATGATTTGTAATTGTTACACTTGAATCCTTGGTTGTTAATTTCATTCCTTCCTGTTTAAATTAAAATTACTTGTTTTTGGATTCTTCGTTGGCTATTTGACTTTGCTTGACTTAACTGAATATTCTACTTCTCTTATCATCATGCTATATTTTCTTCCTAGCTTGCTTAATTGACTATAATTAGTGTCATCTAGCCTTATAGTTGACTAGCCGTAGTTGGACATCTATTCGTTGGAGTCAAGCATGCCCGTGAGTCTTACATTGTGATTTATATGACTATTCCCTTAAGTTCCACTTAGGTCTAATTGTTAGACATTTGTGTTATTGGTATTTCCTTGATGTTGCCTATTTTTGGGTCTTTTGTTTAAGCTGAGTGTTATTCCGTGAAGTTAATTGTTTAGGTGAGATTGGTTATAGCTGTTTCCCTTGCCAGGATGTTATGGTTTCTGTTACTGTCTATGCTGTTAATGATATGGTTTGTATTGTTGACTCCCTTGTCGGGGTGTGATGGTTCCTATTACTGTTTATGATGTTAATGATATTGTTTGTACTGTTGACTCCCTTGGGGGGATGTTGTGGTTTCTATTATTGGTTATGCTGTTAATGGTATTGTTTATATTATTGACTCCCTTGCCGGGATGTGGTGATTTATGGGTCATATTGTTGGTTTTTCCTTGCCAAACTGTTGTTCTTGATATTGTTTGGGTGAGGAAGAGTGTAAAGCACGAAGGGTGATGCCGTGTATTGTGAGGATGAGAGTATTAAAGCACGAAGGGTGATGCCGTGCCATGTTATGATATTGAAGCACGAAGGATAATATCGTGCCATGTTATGATATTAAAGCACGAAGGATAATGCCATGCCGTGTTATGATATTAAAGCACGAAGGATAATGACGTGCCATGTTATGAGAGTAAAAGCACGAAGGGTGATGCCGTGCACTTGTTTTGGTAAGAATGAGAGTAAAGCACGAGGGTGATGCCGTGCACTTGTTTTGGTGAGGATGCGAGTAAAAGCACGAAGGGTGATGCCGTGCACTTGTCTTTGCATTTTATTTTGTTGTTCTAAATTTGGATATTCCTACTGATCTCTTACTGCATTTATTGGTAAGATTTGATATTTCTCCTGTACGTCATGGTAATTTCTGAGTTACGGACTGAGTTCCGGTGGATAAATCTTGAGGAGATTTTGATCAAAGGATTTTATTGAAAAGTGTTATTAAAAAAGCAATGGTTTGAAATGATTATACTTGAATGAATTTTACATCGAAGGTATATTTGAAAAGTACTAGTCTTGCCTAAAATGAGATTTGGAAGTCATTTATTGGGAAATCATCTTTGAGAAGTTTCGTATTTTGAAAGAACTTATGTTTTACGTAATTGTCACTATTAAATATACTTATATCTACTTTTGGAGAAAATATATTTTCAAAGGAAACTCTTCCATACTAAAATGATTTTTATTTGCAAAAGTTTTTCATATGAACTGTTGTTTAAAGATTTTCACCAGTATATGGATTTTAGTGGCTAAGGCCAGATGTGAACAAACCGATGTAGAGTTGTTATTGGTGTTCTCTATTGTATTGTGTTTCCTTTCGGTTTAGCTTATTTTGTTGTCCATCTTTCTGGGTAATTTTGTACTGTTTCGTGATTGATTTCTGTAATTGCCTTCCGCATTATATTGTCATTGTTGTAAATTATTTCGTGAAGTCTTAGATAGATGTAACTGTCGGTCATTACATTCATGTTATTTATCTTGTAGACCAGTGGTGTCTTGACTAGTCCTCGTCACTACTCCACCGAGGTTAGTCTTGATATTTACTGGGCACCGCTGTGGTGTGCTCATACACTTCTGTACATTTTTGTGTGCAGATCCAGATATATATTGTAGTAGCTGTGTGGATGGTTGCCGAGGAGACTCAAGGTAACCTGATGCTGCGTTCGCAGGCGTCAGAGTCACCTTCTTTGNTATATTCATGTTATTTATTTTGTAGACCAGTGGTGTCTTGACTAGTCCTCGTCACTACTCCACCGAGGTTAGTCTTGATATTTACTGGGCACCGCTGTGGTGTGCTCATACACTTCTGTACATTTTTGTGTGCAGATCCAGATATATATTGTAGTAGCTGTGTGGATGGTTGCCGAGGAGACTCAAGGTAACCTGATGCTGCGTTCGCAGGCGTCAGAGTCACCTTCTTTGTATTTATTATTCATACACTGTTGTATCTATTTCCAAACAGTTGTACTTAGAAGTTGTAGAAGATTCGTAAAGCTTATGACTTGTACTACCGATTTTGGAAAAGTTTGTACATTCTGTTGAGATTCTATATCAAGACTGTTAGTTTTCCTTTATTTATTGTTGTTATTCAGTAACTGCTAGGTTTACCTAGTCCCTAAGGTTATGTGCCATCACAATACCCAACAGAGGGAATTTGGGTCGTGACATTTGAGTATTGTGCTAATGGAAGGAGATCGATATTTCGAGTTTGATGATTGAAGTAATTTGATGATTTATTGGAAAAGAGATTTTCAATATAAGGAAACAATAAAAAGTTTCTTGACGAAAACGCTATGGAAAAAATTGAGAGATGGTGTTTTTGAAAAACTTTTCCGGCTGAAAGGTGTTAAACTCTGTGGAAAATTAATTCATTGTGTGTTGCTTTCTGAAATAGTAAGCAATGATAAAATTCAACGACATTTAAGGTTTTTGATCATGAAGTGAAGTTTATAAGTGAAGCCTTCCACATAATTACTGGGTTAAAATATTCTTCTTCAGGGGACTTAAACTTTTTGAATGAAAGAGAGAGTACGCTTTCTAAAGTTTACTTCCGTAATACGGAAAATTGAGTTAGGGAATGGCATTATATTACTAGTCGCTCATCGGGTACAACTGCATCATTTGTAGCAGCGACGACGATGTGGTGAAGCTGGAAATAATTTATTTGTTGAGTCTGTGTTGATGGGTAAGTGCAAGACTAGAAGTGTGTCTGAGCGAGTAATGAAAATCATTGATGATGATCAAATCTGCTCTTCTTTCCATTGGGGGATCTTTTTGTTTTCAAAAGTTAGTCAACTCATTGAAAAGTTGCTTGAAGTCCAAACAAAACACTTCATAAAATGAGAATGAGAAAGAGAAAAAGAGATAAGGACAATTATACTATACTTGGATTTCCTTATGCCTTATGTGTTTGGATTATGGAGTATTCCCAGCATTCCTTGAAAAAAACTTTGTCAAATTTAGAGAGTGCTGGTTCCCTAGGATATTATGTTATTTAGATACGAAATTTCCGCATTATGAGAGCCTCTGTAGAAACTACTTCCATAGCGAAAAAATAAGTTAATAATATTAATGGCCATCTTTTTGTCTGTGCGTTTTGGTTCTAAATACATACTTTATTTTCTTATAAAATAGATGTTTCAGATACTCGAGATGGTACCACTTGTTTATTCTGAAGAAGTAACAGAGTCCACTAGTATGCGTGCAGAATTAGCTCGAGATGATCGTTCAATGCCTTCAACACAATTTGATGAAGGCTTGCTTAATGAAATTGTTAATATAACTTTTCTATCTTTAAATACGATTAATTTTTTATTTGCTTATTTTTGCATAAGATACTTTTTTTCTTTATGGTTTTTGATTAAGAGGTTATTAGCGAAGTTGAAAAAGGATTTTCAGGAAGAATGTGTTAGAATTCATCAAAAAATAGCTTTATTAGAAAAAATGATTCAAAAGAACATCAAGGTAACATGAAAATAACTTGTTACTTTTGGTTACATTATATCATGAATTTTCTACTGCTAATTCTGAATTTTTGACTAAGTGTCCTATATTTCTAAGCTGTTAATTAGGAATTGAGGACTAACTGTCCTGAATTTTGAGCTTCTAATTTAAAATTCATGATTAAGTGTCCTGAATTTTTTATCTTCCAACATAAATTTAGGACTAACTGTCTTCCATTTTTGAGCATCTAAATTTAAGTTCAGGACTAACTGTCATGAACTTATAAGCAGCTAATATTACTAATTTTAATTTTAAATACTATCTCACAAGATTTAAAGACAAACCTAGAGTCGAAGATTGATATATTATTTAAGCTTCTTGAGAAACCACATGAAAAGAAAAAAGAAAGAGAACCTAATATTCTATTAATTAGCTAAAATGCAGTTTATGATCAATGTGACGATAATGAAGATTATTATGAAAGATTTTATACATATGTTCATCTAGAAGATGAAACTGATATGGGCATCAGAAATTTAAAGGTGATAAATTTCTGGAATTTCTTGGCAAGAGGTTGATAAAATCTTTTTCCATGTTGACTACGTTCAGAAGAAAGTGATGATGTGACACATTTTATTTTGGGGGTACTGGATTTATACGAGAAAAAAATGATGTATAAATACGAGCTTCTGAATTTATCTCATCTTTTAAGAATTTTCATTTTTCTTTGTTGATTAATAACCTTATCATTAAATAAAATGCGCTTTACAACAATATCACATATACATGTACAACTCCATATATAGTAAACCATGTGAGGCTAGATTGATATATATGCACACATGATCCTTCACCTGCTTAAGTTCTCACAGTTTGAGAAACATCATAAGTCTTTTGAAAATGCATTCAATAAATTTGATATTCAATGGCAAAAAACACCAAAACAAACTGGATCGTAAGTGTTGTCATTTGCTATATAACTTATATGTACTTTAGATTTATTATTGAAGATATTGTTTAATTGACACCCTATCTTAAATTTTTTTTAGGCCTGATTGTGGTGCATTTCTAATAAAATATGTTGAGTTATTGATGATGGGGAAGGATGTGGACAAATTCCAACCTGAGGACATATCAAACTTCAGAAAAGAACTTGCAACAAACTTTTGGGCACATGGAGAATGGAAAAGAAATTCTGATTATGGAATGCCACCGGAGAAAGTCGACGACGATTATGATAGTGAAAATGAAAGAAGCTGTAATGTAGTAATATAGAAAGACAACTAACTGTCCATATTGTAATAGGTTGACAATGACAACTAGAATATTGCAGACATTATTTTTATCTTGAATTCAAGCCCATGAGTTATGAAGTTCAATGTCGCAGTTAAAAGTTTCAGGACAATGTCTTGAATTTTAGTAGCAATGCTGAATTTTTTTCATTTATATGTATTCCTACAAATGTGCTTCTGCAATATGATATGTTAACTAATTCCAATTCAAGATTTTTGTCTTTCTATAATGTTAGTATGATTTTTGTTCTATTAGATTATCGTAGAACTTTAGGACATAATGTATTAAAAGTCCTGATTTGTTGAAGGATGAAACTAATACTGTGGACATATATTTCTGAATATCCTGAACTTCTGGAAATCACAAACACTCAGATTTAGTTTTGTTGATTCACCAAAATATAAACCTGGTTAATTATGCATCTACATCAAAATATTAGTTTGCTAGACGGAAAATGTTGATTTCATGGTTAATTAATGTCAAAGTACATTACTCTGCTTTCTTGATTTAAAACGAACAACTCATTAGTTGAGGGTTTGTGATATTTTCAGAAGTTAAGGACATTTTAGAAAATTATGTCCTTAATATTATATTCATACTTCAAACTTTCAGGATGTCTAAAAAAAATATGTCCTGAAGTTTACTTGTTTCACAATTATCTACTTTGATAGTACATGTAGATTTTGTAATGCTTTACGTTAACCATAATGCTGAGACAAATAGTGTGATTACATGAAGGAAATGGACAAAACCAAAAGCATGTGTTGCGCAAAACCTTGCCAAAAAAACTCAAACCGAACTGTTGAATTTAACATGTACAACAACTCAAAAATAGAAAAAAAATAATTGGCTAATCATATCCTTCAGTACCAATCAACTACACCTACAATTTTCAGTTAACCAATTCAAATTTATGCTAAGACAAATAGTATGATCATCGAAGTAAAAGGACAAAACCAAAAGCCCCAAGTCAAATAATATACTCATATCAGGACATTTCAAATGATTATATATTGAATATTAATTGTGTACTTTGAAAATTCAGGACATTTTTCAGTTAACCATCTGTTAAAGCATACTTGTTGAAATAAAAACAATCCAAACGAATTCAATTTATAGAAAAAAACTTAAAAGACTAGTAAATGATAAGTGGATATATTTATAATTTTCTAAGCTTCCTTGGAAATGGGTGAACTGCCGGAGAATATATATATAAGATGTTCTATTATGACCAATTCTCCAGCAACGACCACATTTAAACGTTATTTTTGATGATTCTGTTGTTGGAATATGCCTTTTTTTTCTGCCTTCTACCTAGCGAACCTTGAAATATGAAGGTTTAATAATTTGTGTCTTAACACTCTCTGGTACAATCCAATAATTCGTATGTCCTACATGATATAATTGTCTTTCATATGATTTCAACTAAGATTCCTTTAAGATTCCATTGGACTTCTTGATTTTTCTCTTCTCGATAGCTGTAATTACATGTATACATAGTAATTCATCAAATTGAAACTGGAAACAAGCACACGTTCTTTTGTTTAAGTCCACGTATTGTGATATCCGATGTCTAGTGATCACGCCCAACTATGCCTTATAAAAAGGACTAAGCGGTCGTTGTAAATATAATACGGTTTACAAGTCCGGAGTCAAATTCCACAAAGAACTAAGGCTTAGCTACATCTGTTCACTATCACCAAGAATACAAGCTTGACAATTCCTAACTTATAGATATTATGATTCTTGTGTTTAACTAATTAACTAACAAATTAAAATAGTAAATTAACACTAAAGATACTACGGGTTGGAGAAAATATTAAATAGGTCTAGAGTTATGATTTCCCCAATTGCCGTAATCCTTCCCGCTACATCTTCTATAATTTCGCCTAAGTATTCTCTATCGATCATGAGCATTCTGACTGTCGTAACTCTCTTCCGAGTAATTGCAACAATATACTAGACATATTCTCCCAAATTACGCTAGTTATCCTTAAGTACAACTCACTTAGATCGCACCCAAGGTTTTGTTATCCCTAATCCCACCTTTAAACCCTCCGTATTGATCCTCATATACGTTAGGAGTGATGTTGTTCAACAACTACCTAAATATGCACTCTCTCTCGAGTAATACACACTAAATAGGCAAAGTCGATTGGGAGCTCTTCAACCAACCACAATATAAATGTAGTTGAACAAGTAGAGAAATCCAACAGCTCAATTATATAAAACATAACAAGAATTTATCCTACAAAAGGTTCCATCAAAACTATAGATAAAAAATTAGCTATTCATAATAGTATGTAAAACTACAATACTAAAAGTCATAACCAACAATGAAAAATAGGAAGAGAAAGGAAAAACTCGTAGAAGAATTCCTCGTCTTGCTCCTATTGTGTCTCTGCCTCCTTAGGTCGAATCTCTCCCAAAAGTGGCATTTTTGGGTCTATTTATATGTTTAGAATAATCCCTAAACGTTTAAGTCACTCCTAGTTGCGCAGAGAAAATGTTTAAGACTTCAAAATTCCGACCTGGACCCTGGTGTCGCCAGGATAACGCCTGGTAAGGCCTGGCTTTATGTTGGCCTCCCCAGGAAAGCCTGGTTTGGCCTGGCTTTTGCCTCGCATCTCCTTTTCACCATTTTCAAGCGCACTTTCGACGTTTAAGCATCCATTTAGCTCTGCTTCCATGTGTAATTCACCTACACATAAAATAGACTCCATTACGCTAAAAAAAGTGTATTTTTATAATTAAAGCGCGTAAACTTCAAGGCACATAATGCGTTAAATCATGAATTATAGCCACACATCAATACCCTACACTAAAATATTTGCTCGTCCTCGAGCAATTAAACTACACTCATGAACACAACTTATTAAGCAATTCCCTTAACTCGTTAGACCAAGAATTTTTAAAATAGTTTAAGCACAAAGGTGTGACATCCTCGCCTCAATAATCGACTCTCAGTTATCATGATTTATTCAAAATTCACTAACTACTCTAACATAGAAGTCAACAACATTACCTTTCCTTTATGAATCATGTGCCTTCACCAAATCAAAGAGCTTAGTTCCATACACAATGAATTTTTAAGAACATAGGAACTCAAGATAGACAAAATTCGCTCGCTCTCAGAAATAACATTCATATGCCACAAATGATGCACCATTGGCTTGCCCATAGTGTACTACTCTACTAATCGAGCTCATTCAGTCTAGAATCAAGTATGACTTTATTTGGTTGTAAGGTAGGCTGCAGGACGGGTAAGATACATTTAGATATAAGAGTGACTACAACTCCCTAAGAACTTTAACACATATACCTTAACATTCAAGCCCATACTTATGTCAAACCATAACTCCACCTTCACATCAATATATATTAACTCCATACTTTGTTAAGCACACTTAACATCAAGAATCACCACTTAGCAAGGAGCTTTCTTTTTTTTTCACAACAATACAACTATTTGTTTTCCCAATTCAAGTGGCTCTTATTTTTTTCAACACAGTGCACCTTTCTCCTTATTTTATTAGCTCCACTCAAAAGCCAAACCAACCACCCCACACTTTAACTTTTACAAAGTTCATTACAATTCAAGTGCTCATGAGAGGTGAAAAGGTTCAAAGAAATGGTTAATTCAAACAAATGTGTAAGGCTTGTAATGTGGTTGCCAAAGAAACATGATTATAGGCTCAAAGGGGTTAACTACGTTACAAAACGATTAGGCAGGTAAAATATACATATCTGGTTCAATAAAGAAACGCCTATATCACTTCCAAGACTGAACAAAACTACTATTTCGTTTTGCAAATACACGGGGCAAGTTCTATACATCAAATGCACGCATAGAATAACACAAAACCTTACATACACATGACACATAACTCATTCAGGATTGGTTTTTATCAAGTAACTCTAGTCAAAGTAGTTAAGCAAATTTAAAATCATACAATTTAAGGTACTTATACAAGAATCAAAAACTGAGCCTAAACGTCACAACCAAAGTACTCACTATTCTCAAGGCATAACAAAGTCAAGAGATATTGCTTCAATTCAAAACATAACACAATAGATCCTATTCCTAAAAAACTAAAACTACCTACACCCGGTTCCAACAAAACCCTTGGAAAAGAACCGCGACACTGAGAAAAACCAAGGGAAAATTGCTACACTACCTAACAAAAGAAAATCTATTTTTTTTCTTTCGACTTAAATCCCCCAAGAAAATTGTCTAATAGATCCATCGTCGGGAAAAGTCCAATATTTTCTATTTTTTGTAAAAATATATAAATTATTCAATTAAACTAATACAACTAAAATAGCATGGAAAGTCACACAGACAATCTCCTCACCCCACACTTAAAATTGTGCATTGTCCCTAATGCACACCCATACATACAAGAGGGTAAAATAAACTCCCTGGTAGGCCAAAGGCCGAAGCACTAGTATCTCATGGGCTACTCAGACTTCTCCCAAGCCTGGTCCTTCGTGCGGGTACCTCACACTTAGTTCCAGCCATCTAGTTTGTTGTTGCATCCTTCCAATGGATTTGCGTTCCATGCTCCTAAAACTCAAAAATCAACACTACAAAAATAATACCATTAGAAAATTAAAAAAAAAACGGAAGTAGTAAAGCTGGGTTGCCTCCAAACAAGCGCTTGATTTAACGTCGCGGCACGACTCGAATCACCTTTTGCCTCCACCGCGAGCTTATGAATTGAACCCCCAATTTGGCTTCAAGTTTTTGGTTATGCTCCAGGGGTGGTGGAACAAATCTAATTGACCCAAGAAACCATTGTACTATTTTATACTTCTTGGCCTTTAGATGAGGTATGTAGTCCTGTCTTTCTGGCAAGAAAAATTCCAGAATGTAGGCACCTTGTTCCTCATTCCTTGGCTCCTCAATCGGCTCAGATGACTCTATTTCCATATCATCATCCAAGACCAATGTGGAAAAATGTTTGGAGTGAGGACCAATGCGCTCAAACACATGAACTTCAGGACTTTCAACATCCTCAACATCAATGATACTAGAGTCAACAAAATTTATATCCTCAAAGTCCTTAGCTGACTCTAGTCTCACTTCTTCAACATCGACATCCTCAAATTGTAGTTGACTAGGTTATTGATGTTCTACTCTGACCTCCTCAATTAGTACCTCAAATTCACGCTCTCCATGGCTCCTATCCCAAAATTGGCTTGCTGAGCATTAAAAGTTTCAGCCACTTGACTCATTTGAGCCTCCAAATTGCGAATAGTTGCATCTTGCCTTTGCACCTGCAGTTGTATCTCGTCATATTGTTCCACAAGGCACTTTAGCATATCCTCGATCTTTTTCAGGTCATCATCCCTGGGTTCTTTATTCCTATTAACTTCACAAGAAAAAGAACAACCATCAAATTAAGGGGTTGGGGGAAGATAAGAAATATAAGCACAACCATGAAAGTGACCATCTTGACCACCACACATATCACACACATTCCACAGATAATATTGAGTTGGTGCACATAACTCGCTCTCGGAAATATTTTGATAATTTTGCCATGGGTGATTTTTCCATATGCATAAGGAGAATTAAAAGTAGAATTACCAACATCAAAATTCTCATAATTCCAAGATGCCATGTTTTTTTTAAAAACCAACAAGTGAAACAAAAAAATATATATAATAAAAAATCAAATACAAAAAATAAAAATAAAAGTTCAAACTTGAAACCTAGCAATATGTACACCTACATCTACACCGTTAATTCCCCGTCAACGGCGCCATAATTTGATCACTCCCAACTATGACTTATAAAAAGTACTAAGCGCTCGTTGCAAATATAATCTGGTTTACAAGTCCAGAGTCGAATCCCACAGAGAACTAAGACTTAGCTACAGTTGTTCACTATCCCCAAGAATACAAGCTTGAACAATTCCTAACTTATAGATATTAAGATTCTTGTGTTTAACTAATTAAATAATAAATTAAAATAGTAAATTAACACTAAAGATACTACAGGTTGGAGAAAAGATTAAGGATGTCTAGGGTTATGATTTCCCCAATTGTTGGAATCCTTCCCGCTACATCTTCTATAATTTTGCCTAAGTATTCTCTACCGATCATGAGCATTCTGACTGTTGTAACTCTCTCCCGAGTAATTACAACAATATACTAGATATATTCTCCCAAATTACGCTAGCTATCCTTAAGTACAACTCACTTAGATCGCACCCAAGGTTTCGTCATCCCTAATCCCACCTTTAAACCCTCCGTATTGATCCCTCATATACGTTAGGAGTGATGTTGTTCAACAACTAACTAAATATGCACTCTCTCCAAGTAATACACACTAAATAGGCACATTCGATTGAGAGATCTTCAACCAACCACAATATAAATGTAGTTGAACAAGTAGAGAAATCCAACAACTCAATTATATAAAACATAACAAGAATTTATCCTACAAAAGGTTCCATCAAAACTATAGATAACAAATTAGCTATTCATAATAGTATGTAAAACTACAATACTAAAAGTCATAACCAACAATGAAAAATAGGAAGAGGAAGGAAAAACTCGTAGAAGAATTTCCCGTCTTGCTCCTATTGTGTGTCTGCCTCCTTAGGCCGAATCTCTCCCAAAAGTGGTATTTTTGGGTCTATTTATATGTTTGGAATAAGCCCTAAATGTGTAAGTCACTCCTAGTTGCGCCGAGAAAATGTTTAAGCCTTCAAAATTCGGACTTTGGAGCCTGGTGTCGCCAGGCTAACGCCTGGTAAGGCATGGTTTTAAGCTGGCCTCGCCAGGCTAAAGCCTGGTCCGGCCTGGTTTTTGCCTGGCTTCTCCTTTTCACCATTTTCAAGCTCGCTTTCGACGTTAAGCATCCATTTAGCTCTGCTTCCATGTCTAATTCACCTACACATAAAATAGACTCCAGTACGCTCAAACAAAGTGTATTTTTATCATTAAAGCGCGTAAAATGCAAGGCACATAATGCGTTAAATCATGAATTATAGCCACACATCAATAACCCACACTTAAATATTTGCTCGTCCTTGAGCAATTAAACTACACTCATGAACACAACTTATTAAGCAATTCCGTTAACTCGTTATACCAAGAATTTTTAAAATAGTTTAAGCACAAAGGTTTGACATCCTCGCCTCAATAATCGACTTCCAATTCTCATGATTTATTCACAATTCACTAACTACTCTAACATAGAGGTCAACAACATTACCTTTCCTTTATGAATCATGTGCCCTCACCAAATCAAAGAGCTTAGTTCCACACACAATGAATTTTTAAGAACATAGGAACTCAAGATAGACAAAATTCGCTCGCTCTCAGAAATAACATTCATATGCCACAAATGATGCACCATAGGCTTGCCCGTAGTGTACTACTCTACTAATCGAGCTCATTCAGTCTTGAATCAAGTAGGACTTTATTTGGTTGTAATGTAGNCTCAAGATAGAAAGAATTCACTCGCTCTCAGAAACAACATTCATATGCCACAAATGATGCACCATAGGCTTGCCCGTAGTGTACTACTCTACTAATCGAGCTCATTCAGTCTTGAATCAAGTAGGACTTTATTTGGTTGTAATGTAGGCTGCGGGACGGGTAAGATACATTTAGATATAAGAGTGACTACAACTCCCTAAGAACTTTAACACATATACTTTAACATTCAATCCCATACTTATGTCAAACCATAACTCCACCTTCACATCAATATATATTAACTCCATACTTTTTTAAGCACACTTACATCAAGAATCACCACTTAGCAAGGAACGCCCTTTTTTTTCACAACAATACAACTATGTTTTTTCCCAATTCAAGTGGCTCTTATTTTTTTTCAACACAGTGCACCTTTCTCCTTATTTCATTAGCTCCACTCAAAATCCAAACCAACCACCCCACACTTTAACTTTTACAAAGTTCATTACAATTCAAGTGCTCATGAGAGGTGAAAAGGTTCAAATAGATGGTTAATTCAAACAAATGTGTAAGGCTTGTAATGTGGTTGCCAAAGAAACATGATTATAGGCTCAAAGGGGTCAACTACGTTACATAACGATTAGGCAGGTAAAATATACATATCTGGTTCAACAAAGAAACGCCTATATAACTTCCAAAACTGAATAAAACTACTATTTCACTTTGCAAATACACGGGGCAAGTTCTAGACATCAAATGCACGCATAGAATAACACAAAACCTTACATACACATGGCACATAACTCATTCAAGATTGGTTTTTATCAAGACACTCTAGTCAAATCAGTTAAGCAAATTTAAAATCATACAATTTAAGGTACTTATACAAGAGTCAAAAACTGAGCCTAAGCGTCACAACCAAAGTACTCACTATTCTCATGGCGTAACAAAGTCAAGAGATATTTCTTCAATTCAAAACATAACACAATGGATCCTATTCCTAAAAAAATAAAACTAACTACACCCGCTTCCAACAAAACCCTTGAAAAAGAACTGCGGCACAGAGAAAAACAAAGGGGAAATTGCTACACTACCTAACAAAAGAAAATCTATTTTTTTCTTTCGACATAAATCCCTCAAGAAAATTATCTAATAGATCCATCGTAGGAAAAAGTCCAATCTTTTCTATGTTTTGTAAAAATAAATAAATTATTCAATTAAACTAATACAACAAAAATAGCATAGAAAGTCACACAGACAATCTCCTCACCCCACACTTAAAATTATGCATTGTCCCCAATGCACACCCATACATACAAGAGGGTAAAAGAAACTCCCTGGTAGGCCAAAGGCCGAAGCACTAGTATCTCATGGGCTACTCAGACTTCTCCCAGGCCTGGTCCTTTGTGCGGGTAACTCACACTTAGTTCCAACCATCTGGATTTGTTGTTCCATCCTTCCAATGGCTTTGCGTTCCATGCTCCTAAAAATCAAAAATCGACACTACAAAAATAATACCATTAGAAAATTAAAAAAAAAAGCGGAAGTAGTAAAGCTGGGTTGCCTCCAAACAAGCGCTTGATTTAACGTCGCGGCACGACGCGAGTCACTTTTTGCCTCCACCGCGAGCTTATGAATTGAACCCCCAATTTGGCTTCAAGTTTTTGGTTATGCTCTAGGGGTGGTGGAACAAATATATTTGGCCCAAGCAACCATTGTACTATTTTATACGTCTTGGCCTTTAGATGAGGTATGTAGTCCTGTTTTCTGGCAAGAAAAATTCCAGAATATAGGCACCTTGTTCCTTATTCCTTGACTCCTCAATCGGCTCAGATGACTCTATTTCCATATCATCATCCAAGACCAATGTGGAAAAATGTTTGGAGTGAGGACCAATGCGCTCAAACACATGAACTTCAGGACTTTCAACATCCTCAACATCAATGATACTAGAGTCAACAAATTTATATCCTCAAAGTCCTTAGCTGACTCTAGTCTCACTTCTTCAACAACGACATCCTCAAATTGTAGTTGACTAGGTTTGTTGATGTTCTACTCTGACCTCCTCAATTAGTACCTCAAATTCACGCTCTCCTTGGCTCCTATCCCAAAATTGGCTTGCTGAGCATTAAAAGCTTTAGCCACTTGACTAATTTGAGCCTCCAAATTGCGATTAGTTGCATCTTGCCTTTGTACCCGCAGTTGTATCTCGTCATATTGTTCCACAAGGCACTTTAGCATATCCTCGATCTTTTTCAGGTCATCATCCCTGGGTTCTTTATTCCTATTAACTTCACAAGAAAAAGAAGAACCATCAAAGTAAGGGGTTGGGGAACATAAGAAATATAAGCACAACCATGAAAGTGACCATCTTGACCACCACACATATCAACACACATTCCACACATAATATTGAGTTGGTGCACATAACTCGCTCTCGGGAATATTTTGATAATTTTGTCATGGGTGATTTTCTTCACCATATGCATAAGGAGAATTAAAAGTAGAATTACCAACATCAAAATTCTCATAATTCCAAGATGCCATGTTATTTTTAAAAATCAACAAGTGAAACAAAAAAAAATATAAAAAAAATCAAATACAAAAAATAAAAATAAAAGTTTAAACCTTAAACCTAGCAATATGTACACCTACATCTACACCGTTAGTTCCTCGTCAACGATGACATAATTTGATCACTCCCAACTATGCCTTATAAAAATGACTAAGTGCTCGTTGCAAATATAATCCGATTTACAAGTCCGGAGTCGAATCCCACAGAGAACTAAGACTTAGCTACAGTTGTTCACTATCACCAAGAATGCAAGCTTGAACAATTCCTAACTTATAAATATTAAGATTCTTGTGCTTAACTAATTAACTACAAATTAAAATAGTAAATTAACACTCAAGATATCCAGGTTGGAGAAAAGATTAAGGAGGTCTAGAGTTATGATTTCCCCAATTGTGGGAATCCTTCCCGCTACATATTCTATAATTTTGCCTAAGTATTCTCTATTGATCATGAGCATTCTGACTGTTGTAACTCTCTCCCGAGTAATTACAACAATATACTAGATATATTCTCCCAAATTACACTAGCTATCCTTAAGTACAACTCACTTAGATCGCACCCAAGGTTTCGTTATCCCTAATCCCACCTTTAAACCCTCCGTATTGATCCCTCATATACGTTAGGAGTGATGTTATTCAACAACTACCTAAATATGTACTCTCTCCGAGTAATACACACTAAATAGGCACAGTCGATTGAGAGCTCTTCAACCAACCACAATATAAATGTAGTTGAACAAGTAGAGAAATCCAACAACTCAATTATATAAAACATAACAAGAATTTATCCTAAAAAAGGTTTCATCAAAACTCTAGATAAAAAGTTAGCTATTCATAATAGTATGTAAAATTACAATGCTAAAAGTCATAACCAACAATGAAAAATAGGAAGAGGAAGGAAAAACTCGTAGAAGAATTCCCCGTCTTGCTCCTATTGTGTGTTTCCTCCTTAGGCCGAATCTCTCCCAAAAGTGGTATTTTTGGGTCTATTTATATGTTTGGAATAAGCTCTAAACGTGTAAGTCACTCCTAGTTGCGCCGAGAAAAAGTTTAAGCCTTCAAAATTCGGACCTGGACCCTGGTGTCGCCAGGCTAACGCCTGGTAAGGCCTGGCTTTAAGCTGGCCTCGCCAGGCTAAAGCCTGGTTTGGCCTGGCTTTTGCCTGGCTTCTCCTTTTCACCATTTTCAAGCGTAGTTTCGACGTTTAAGCATCCATTTAGCTCTGCTTCCATGTCTAATTCACCTACACATAAAATAGATTCCATTACGCTCAAACAAAGTGTATTTTTATCATTAAAGCGCGTAAAATGCAAGGCACATAATGCGTTAAATCATAAATTATAGCCACACATCATCTAGTTTATGAAGTTTTTATATTTCTGCATGACAAAGGCTAGTGTAACCTCAAATCTAAGGTCTTGAAGATTTTCAATAATGTAACCACTTATCAACTTTGAAGGTTCATGCCTTTGATCAAATTTCATTGTATTAACTGAGCAGTCATGATTTTTCTCAACCTTTACTATCTTGAACAGTGTTAACTCTTTAATTCTCTATGCTTCCTTGAAAATGGGCGGACTGCCAGAGAATATATACAAGATATTCTATTATGACCAATTCTCCAGCAACGACCATAGTTGAATGTTATTTTTGATGATTTAGTAGTTGGAATATGCTTTTCTTCTACCTTCTACCTAGCGGAACCTTGAGATCCGGAGGTTTTATAATTTGTGTCTTAACACTCCCTAGTACAATCCAAGAATCTATATGTCCTACAGGATATATTTGTCTTCATATGTTTTCATCCAAGATTCCTTTAAACTACCACTCTGAGCAGAAATTGGACTTCTTGATGTTTCTCTTCTCGATAGCTGCAATTGCACGTGTACATGTTAATTCATCAAATTGAAACCGAAAACAATCACTCATTCTTTTGTTTAAGACCATCCCTTCTAATACCCAATGTCTAGTCCATGAAAGTTTTACATTTCTGTCATGATAAAGGCAGGTGTAACTTCAAACCTAGGGTCTCGAATATCATCAATATTATAACCACTTAGCAACATTGAAGTTGTATGCCTTCGATCAACTTTCATTGTGTTAACTGAGCAACCATGAGACACTCAACCTTTACTATCTTGAATAGTGTTCAATAGGTGTTTGAGATACTCGAGATGGTACCATTTGTTTACTCTGAAGAAGTAGAAGAGCCCACTAATGTACATGTGCAATTATCTCGAGATGAAAGTTGAATGCCTTCAACACAATTTGGTGAAGGCTTGCTTAATGAAATTGTTAATGTGCGTTTTCTGTCTTCGAATACGATTACTTTTTTATTTGCTTATCTTTGCATAAGAGACTTTTCTATTTTATAGTTTTTGATTCAGAGGTTATCATCGAAGTTGAAAAAGGATTTGCAGGAAGAATGTGTTAGAATTCGATCAAAAACTAGCTTTATCAGAAGAAAGGATTCAAAAGGACACCAAGGTTACATGAAAATAACTTGTTACTTTTGGTTACATTGTATCATGAATTTTCTACTGCTAATTTTGAATTTTTGACTAAGTGTTCTAAATTTATAAGCTGCTAAATTAGGAATTGAGGACTAACTATCTGAATTTTGAGCTTCCAACATAAAATTCAGGACTAACTATCCTCCAATTTTGAGCATCTAACTTTAAGTTCAAGACTAACTGTCCTGAACTTATAAGCAGCTAATATCTTTCCCACAAGATTTAAAGACAAACCTAGAGTCGAAGGTTGATACGTTATTTAAGCTTCTTGAGAAACCACATGAAAGAAACAAAAAGAGGGAACTGAGTATTCTATTAATTAGCAAAGATACAGTTGATGATCAATGTGATGATAATGAAGATTTTTATAATAGCTTTTATAAACATTTACATCTAGAAGATGAAACTGATATGGACATCACAAATTTAAAGGTGATAAATTTCCAGAATTGCTTGGCCAGAGGTTGATAAATTTTTTTTTTCATGTCGACTACCTTCAGTTACATTGATGATGTGACACATTTTCTTTTGGGGGTACTGGACTTATATGAGAAAAAATTGATGTGTACGACTCCATATATAGTAAAACATATGAGGCTGGATTGAAACATATTGAAATGTATGTGTGCATGATCCCCGACCTGCATAAGTTCTCACAGTTTGAGAAACATCATAAGTATTTTGAAAATGCATTCAATAATTTGATATTCAGTGGCAAAAAAACTGAAACAAACATGAATGTAAGTGTTGTCATTTTCTATATAACTTATATGTTTTTTAGATTTATTTATTGAAGATAATTTTTAATTAACTCGCTATCTTAATTCTTTTAGGCCTGATTGTGGTGCATTCCTAATTAAATATGTTTGATGATGGGGGAGAATGTGTACAAATTCCAACTTGAGGACATATCAAACTTCAAAAAAAGAACTTGCAGCAAACTTTTGTGCACATGAAGAGTGGAAAAGAAATTCTGATTATGAAATGCCACCAGAGAAAGTCAGTGACGACTATAATAGTGAAAATAAAACTTTTTTCCTGAAGGATCTGTAATGTAGTAGTATAGAAAGCCAGCTAGTTGTCCATATTGTAATAGGATATCAATGACAACTAGAATATTGCAGAAAGTATTTTTATCTTGAATTCAAGCCCATGAGTCATCAAGTTCAATGTGCAGTTCAAATTTTCCGGACAATGTCTTGAATTTTAGTAGCAGTGCTGAATTTTAATTTATATATATCCCTAAAAATGTGCATCTACAAGATGATATGTTAATTAATGAAAATTCAAGCTTTTTGTGTGTTTTATAAATTAGTATGATTTTTTTCTATTATATTGTCGTAGAACTTCAGGACATATTGTTTTAAAATGTCCTTATTTGTTGAAGGATGAAACTAATATTCGGGACATATATTTATGAAAAGTCCTGAACTTTTGGAAATCATAGACACTCAACTGTATTTTTGATGATTCACGAAAATATGAACCTGTTTAATTATGCATGTACACCAAAATCTTGGTTTACTAGATGATTGCATTGTTCGTTTCATGGTTAATTATTGTCAAAGTACATTACTCTGTTTTATTGATTTGAAACGAACAACTCATTAGTTGAGGGTCTATGAGATTTTCAGAAGTTAAGGATATTTTAGAAAATTATATCCTTAACATTAGATTCACTCTTCAAACTTTTAGGACGTTTCAAAAAATTATGTCCTAAGTTTACTTGTTTTACTTTTATCTGCTTTGAGCCTACATGTAATTTTTTTGAGCTTCATCCACGTTTTGAGTATACCATGTCGATCATGAGTTACATATCTAGGTACATTAGACAAACTGATGACATAACATTAAAATGGCATACCTCCATTATACGAGTTAAAATCTAACTTTAATAATAGATTCATACTTCAATTTTTCAGGACGTTTCAAAAATTATGTCCTGAAGTTTACTTGTTTGGATTTCATCTGTTTCGAGAGTATATGTAGATTTTCTAATGCTTTACATTAACCATAATACTGACAAAAATAATGTGTTCACACAAAGGAAAGGGACAAAACCAAAAGCATTTGATGCGCAAAACCTTGACTAAAAAATTGGAACAAAACTGCTGAATTTAACTTGTACAACAACTCAAAAATGAAAAAGAAACGTTTGCCTAATCATATCCTTCAGTTCCAATCAATTATATCTATAATTTTCAGACAACTTGACTGCCAATTCAAACTTATGCTGAGACAAATAGCGTGATCACATGAAGCAAAGGGACAAAAGCAAAATCTCAAAATAAAACAATATACTCATATCAGGACATTTCAAATGATTATGTCCAAAATATTAATTGTGTACTTTAAAAATTCAGGACATTTTTCAGATAACCATATGCTAAAGCTTGCTTGCTGAAATAAAAACAATCTAAAAGAATTCAATTTATAGCAAAAAACTTAAAAGACTAGTAAAACAAAAGTGGATATATCTATAATTCTCTATGCTTACTTGAAAATAGGTAGACTGTCGGAGCATATATACAAGATATTCTATTATGACCAATTCTTCTGCTACGATCACATTTGAACGTTATTTTTGATGATTCGGTAGGTGGAATATGTCTTTTCTTCTGCCTACTACCTGGTGGAACCTTGAAATCTGGAAGTAAAATAATTTTTGTCTTAACACTCTCTAGTACAATCCCAGAATCGGTATGTCCTATAGGATATATTTTTCTTTCATATGTTTTCAGCCAAGATTCCTTTAAACTATTCTAACTTAGAGGTCAACAACATTACCTTTCCGTCATGAATCATGTGCCCTCACCAAATCAAAGAGCTAGTTCCTCACACAATAAGATTTAAGAACACTTAGGAACTCAAGATCGAAAGAATTCACTCGCTCTCAGAAATAAATATTCATATGCCACAAAAGATGTACCATAGGCTTGCCCGTAGTGTACTACTCTACTAATCGAGCTCATTCAGTCTAGGATCATTTAGGACTTTTATTTGGTTGTAATGTAGGCTTCGGGACGGGTAGGATACATTTAGATATAAGAATGGCTACACCTCCATAAGCACTTTAATACACATACTTAGCTTTTCAACCTCAAACTCAATATAGCCA
>ML376168.1:0-16027 GCA_005239525.1 Nicotiana knightiana | reverse complement strand
CAATCTAAAGTGAACTGTATTGTGATCTAGCTAGCGTAACTTGAGAGAGTGCATTTAGTAAATTATCATAATTACTTGAGAGAGACTTATGATAGTTAGAGCATTCATGATTGACAGAGATAGACAATTAAACTATAAGACATATCCAAGGAAGAATTCACCAACGGGGGAAAACCATAACCTTAGACCCTTTATTATCATCGTTTACATTATATTGTTAGTTAATTGTTAATTTATTATTTTGTTATTAGATTTAGTAAACATCACCAATTGATATTCAAAAGTCTTAAGAAAAGTGATTAAGTAACAGTTTAGTATTTTATAGACTCAATTGATACGTAAATTCCCTGTGGGATCGACTTTGGGCGTAATACCCCTAGATTATATTTGCAGCTCCCGTTTAGTCTTTCTATAAGACATAGTTGAGCGTGATCATGCTACTTGCAAAGACCATTTCCCTATGACTTTTATTGATCAAATGTTTGATCGACTAGCGGGATGGTCGTTATATTGCTTCTTGGATGGTTACTCCGGTTACAACCAAACCAACATCACCTTTGAGGACCAAGAGAATATGATATTCACATGTCTGTATGGGACCTTTGCTTTTAGTCGGATGCCATTTGGGCTATGAAATGCTCCAGCTACTTTCCAACGATGCATGGTATCAATCTTCTCGGACATGGTGGAGGATTTATTAGAGGTATTCATGGATGACTTCTCTGTAGTTGGTGATTCCTTTGAGAATTGCCTTGAAAACCTTAGGCAAGTGCTCAAAAGATGTTAGGAAACAAACCCCGTGCTTAATTCAGAAAAATGTCACTTCATGGTGGACGAGGGTATTATTCTTGGCCACAAAATCTCCAAGCAAGGTATTGAGGTTGATCGGGCACAGATTGAGATAATTTTCAAGCTTCCTCTTCCCACTTCGATCAAAGGTATTCGAAGCTTTTTGGGTTATGCCGATTTTTATATGCGAGTTATCAAAGACTTTTCAAAAATTGCAGATCCCATGTGCAAGCTCCTTGTAAAGGATGCTAAGTTTGAGTTTGATATGAAGTGCCTCAAAGATTTTGAGGACTTGAAAGAAAGGCTCACCACGGCACCTATTATTGTCACACCTGATTGGTCTCTTCCATTTGAACTCATACGTGACGCCAGTGGTGTGGCTATTGGAGCAGTGCTTGGTCAATGGTGTAACAAGATTCTTCATCATGTCTACTACGCAAGAAAGACACTCAATGGCGCACAAGTGAAATATAATGTAACTGAGCAAGAACTGCTTCCTATTGTCTATACTTTTGAAAAATTGCGGGCCTATTTGTTCGGATCCAAAGTGAGAGTCTACATCAATCATGTTGTTCTCTGCTACTTTATGGCGAAGAAGGATGTTAAACCAAGATTGATTAGGTGGGTTCTTTTGTTACAAGAGTTTGAATTTGAAGTCAAAGATCAGAAAGGAACAGAGAATCAAGTTGCAGATCACTTTATATAGACTTGAAGAGGCAGGGAGATCAAAAGAAGATCTTGAAATTAATGATGCCTTCCCACATGAACACATATTGGCAATGTCTAGCACCTCCACTCCTTGGTATGCCGACATCGCTAACTTCTTGGTTAGTGACCTTATTCCCGATAGATTGGAAGCTTATCAAAAGAAAAAGTTCTTGCGGGAGTGTAGATAATACTATTGGGAGGAACCCCTTTTGTTCCGGATATGCGCCGACAACATCATTCGATGCTTTGTTCCGAAATATGAGGTAATTCAAATTCTCAAAAAATGTCATGACTCCCCAGTTGGGGGTCACCACGGTGGAAATTGTACTGCGGCAAGAGTGCTTGAATGTGGATATTATTGTCCATTAATCTAACAAGACGCAAACCAAATGGTCAAGGCATGTGATCAATGTCAAAGAAAAGGGTAAATTTCTAGAAGGCATGAGATGCCTATGAATTTTGTGATGGAGGTCGAGATCTTTGATGTGTGGGGGATAGATTTAATGGGTCCCTTCATAAGATCTTACGGCATGACATACATATTGGTGGCAGTAGATTATCTTTTCAAATGGGTCGAGGAAATTGCCTTGGTAAAGTTGATTTGCGTCGTGCCACAGCGTTAAATGCGACGCTTGGAGGGAGACAACCCATCGTTTTCAAAATTTTAGTCATTTAAATTTTCTTTTTTAGTATAGCTTAGTATATTGTTTTTGACTAATCTGCCAAGTTTTAGAATTTTTGGAGGTGATTTGAGCATGTCGGGGTGACTAGACAACCAAAAACCAGTAGCTAAAGAAAATTGCAGAGAATCGCAATCGCGTGAAACACAAGGCATTCGCATAGAACAACTTTTTCTGTTACCCTATGCGATCGCTAAATCTAAAACACGGTCGCGTCGGTGTGAGAAACTATTATTCTACGCGAACACAAAACTTAGTCCGCAATCGCGGCTCTACAGGTAAGTCTCAGAAATTTTAAAACACCGGACATCAAAAATAAAGACACCCACTTTTCCAAAACAAAGAAACGATTGTGCCCACTTCTCTAACCCTCGAGAATCATCCCCAACTCTTCATTCATCAATCTCATCACCATTTTCACTCATCATTGTTCAAGGTATGTGATTCGTCACTCTACTCGTTCTCGAATAAACTTCTCCCTTGTGCTACGAGTGTAAATGAGCAGCCATGGTTTTTCTCTTTTGTTTCATGTTTAGGGCTGAAATTTTAGGGCTTTGATGTGAATATTGTTTGTGAATGTGTGCTTGCTTGCTGGGTGAGGTTGGTTGAGTGAGTGAGATGTAACTCTTGAAATCTTTGGGGCTAGATCCGTGCTTTATTTCTCTGAAATTGCTATGAAAATTGAATGCCGATCATGTTGTTGTGGGAATGCCCAAAAGACCTTTAACTGGGCAACGAAGAAGACCTTCGCGATCGCGATGCCCATTTCAACGATCGCATAGGTCTAATTTTGCTCTTTATGAAAATTGCCTTCCGCGATCGTATTGACTGTTCCACTATCGCAGAACTTTAACTCTAAGAAATAAAAAATGCTCTTCGCGATCGCATTGCTCTAACCTCCAGACAGCAAAATAATAGCATTGCAGATTTGAATGCTGATGCTTTTTGGTCATTTTCTTTACCCTAAATACATCATAATACATAGTATTAATTACCCTTCCAAGCATTTAACTTGTGGTATAATTTTGTAGGTACTTTGAGCATAAAATGGCCACGTGAAATTGTGAAATTGTACAAGAGCCTACTCCCAAGCCATGGAAGAGGAATATTTTGATCGGGCAAGATTCACAGCTGGTGAATATGAAAGAAACTATGACAAACTCATGCCAAAGAAATCATCAAAGAAAGGGGCATCCATTTGGACAAACTTGAGGCTAAGATGCCGGACTTTTTCCGAAGATTGAGTGACGGTGGATGGATGTGCTTTTCTCCTGAACCAATCAAATCCAACTACACAGTAGTTTATGAATTTTGTGCTAATGCCCTAAAGACCAACTTCGAAGGGGAAGTATTTACCTGTGTTAGGGGCAAGCGGGTCAAATTTGGTCCTGAGGTAATAAATGCACAATATATTCTTCCCAATGCTGACAATGAGGTATACAGAGCCAGAGCATGTGATAGAGGAAGCCAATGGTTGGTGGAGAAGCTTCATGATGGGATAACACCGACTTGGGAAAGATTGCACAAAGGGGTTGATTCTTATGAATTCACAGCCGAAGCCAAGACTTGGTTGTCTATTATCTGTGCCAGAATCGTGCCGTCTAAACATGAGTCTTAGGTGACGACTGAGAAGGCATTGGTGATTACTGCTATTATGGATGACTTGCTAGTGAACGTGGGCCAGCATATGTTGAGTGAGATTGAGGAAGCATGTAACGGGAGGTCTAAGAGTCTATTCTTTCCCTCATTTCTCACTCATTTATGCTATGATACTGGGGTGCTAAAGGACCCAAATGATTCTGAGAAGGACCCAGTCACGACAATTTATCCATTGCTCAGAGAAAGGCAAACTGGTGGGAAGAAGAAGAGGAGGAGTGATGTATCATCTCCTTTATTTGAATAATTTACAGAGACTGCCGTTGGGCCCGGGGGTTCTTCCATAGCTGCAGCAGGGCTACATGACCCCAGTGCTCCACTTCCTTATGGATCTCGCACTATGCGCCACCTCTCCAATCAAGTCTATGGCGTCAATGCTCATATTCGCCAACTTGTAGCTGGCCTTCCGTTTGGTCCATCTGGGAAGAGCACTTCTACTGGGACTGTAAGAAGCCATCCCTGGATTATGTAGTTCAGGATCAAAAAGCAATCAAAAACAGGTTGTGTCACGACCCAAATTCCCAACCCACTGGATCGTGATGGCGCCTAACACCATACTTTCTAGGCAAGACAATGTTAGAAATTCAACTAACCGTTTCCTTTTCAAAAATTTACTTCACCATAATAAAACAATTTAAAGTAAATACGAAAACTACTACTGCCCAAAAATAATACCAGAATAATATTCGAAATAGCAATAATGAGCCACGAACTAATATTAACTACACAACTACCCAGAGTCTGGTGTCACAATCCACAAACTACTAAAGAGTACTAAAAATAATTGGACTGAAAGAAATATGCCTCTTTTTTGAACGAAATAAAACAACAATCTAAATAGATAAGGGAAGACTCCAGAAATCTGCGGATGCTAGCATATCTACCTCGTGTCTCCGTGCGTATAGAATCAGCAACTACTTTCACCTAGCTTTGATCGATACCTAGATCTGCACAAGAAGTTCAGAGTGTAGTATCAGTACAACCGACCCCATGTATTAAGTAACTGCCGAGCCTAACCTCGGCGAAGTAGTGACGAGGCTAGGACAACACACCACATAAAACCTGGACATGTATAAACATACTAGTAGCAACAATAGCAATTAAAGAGTTAAAATTATATCCAATAATGGGAAGGGATCATGATATGGTGAATTTAACATAAGGAGTGAGAAGAACAACAAGACAACAATAAACAGTAATCAACAATAAAGTAAGTAATAAGAATAGAAAAGAAACCCGCGCGGAACCATCCTTCGTGCTTTTACTCTCATCCTCCCCATATCATAAATAAGAATACACGACATCACCCTTCGTGCTTTTACTCTCCCAATGTATTTCATTAAGGCACGGCATCACCTTTCATGCTTTTACTCTCACAATGTACTTCATTCAGGCAAAACATCACCCTTCGTGCTTTACACTCTTCCTCACAATAGAATATATTTGGATTATGCACGGCATCAGCCTTTGTGCTTTACACTCCTCTTTACCAGTCACAGAATCATTAACAACATACAAAGAGTGATTTCACAGGAAATCGATATTTCATCATAGTTTCTATTATCATTTATCATTTCAATCTCAATTCAATATTCATAAGGGATTTCACAAGAAATCAGTGTTCCAACATAGTTTCTAGCGTCATTTGTTATTTAAATCTCAACTCAGTGTTCATAATATTATCCATCATTGTGGAACCGGTTAACCAAACTTCCAACATTTCAACAACAACGATAATCACAAGTAATAGGATTTACAACTACCAAAATAACAAGAATTTACTTTCACTAGCATGTTATGACCTGACCACAACGTATAGGTACTCGTCACCTCACCTATACATTGTAGCAACCAAACATGTAGCAATTAGTCACACAATACCTATTCCCTCAAGCTAAGATTAGACACAACACTTACCTCGAATTCATAGGCCACTCACTGCTCAAGCACTGCTTTTCCTTTAGAATTGGGCTTCAACTCACTCGAATCTAATCACAATTGGGTTCAATATCATTAACTATTGCTAAAGGTATTAACTTTAATGAAAAACTATGGTTTTCCTATGTTTTCTTATCAAAATATGAAAATCGACCCTGAGCCCGCTTGGTCTAAACTCGAGATTCATATCAAAATCCGTTTACCCATTCTCCCCTGAGTCCGGATATACAATTGGTTTTGGAATCCGACCTCAATTCGAGGTCTAAATTCCCAAATTTTGAAATTCCTAAGTTCTTCCCAAAAACCCCAATTTTTACCATGAAATCTCTAGATTTTTGGTTGAAATCTTGTTAAAAGTTGTTAAGGATTGAAAGGAATTAGTTAGAGATCGCTTACTAATGATTTGGAGAAGTTTGGGTCTTTGGAAAATCGCCTATGGAGGTTTAGGGTTTGAGAGAATTGAAAAAGAGGTGAAAACCCCGTCTAAAATCTGTTTTAACAGGTTGCAGTTATCGCATTTGCGATCAGGGCTTCACAATTGCGAACCATTCGAATTTTGGCAGCCATCGCAAATGCGATGAAATTGTCGTATTTGCGAAATATTGGAAGTTTTCATTTGTGTCCAGATTCTCGCATTTGCGAGATCTGAGGCTGGCCCAGGTCTTCGCATTTGCGAAGCCTGATCTTGCAAATGCGAGATCAGAGGCCTGCCAACACCAAATATCAGTTGTGCAAAACTTTTCTAAGTCCAAACACTCCATAGCCTACCTAAAACTCATCCGAGCCCTCGGGGCTCCAAACCAAACATGCACACAAGTCTAAAAACATCATACGGACTTGCTCGTGCGATCAAATCATCAAAATAACATCACAAACTATGAATTCAACCTCAAAACTATAAATTTAACTCTGATTCTCATCAAACTTCACAGATAAGACTTAAATATCACAACAAACTTGTTCCGGTATCTGGAACCAAAATACGGGACCGATACCAACGATTTCAAACATTATTTCATTTCTTTATTTCCTGTAAAAACCAGCATAACAGTTTTATTCAAAAATTATTTTTCCAAGGCTAGGGACCTCGTAATTCAAATAAGGGAATACGCACAATCCCATATTTTATTGCGGATCTCCCGGGATCGTCGAAACAGAGATCCGGTTCCGTTCACTCAAAATATTGACCAAAGTCAACTAAAACCAAATTTTAACTCTAGAAATTTCTTTCTCATATTTTCACATAAAAGCTTTCCAAATTCACACCCAGACTGCGCACGCAACTCAAGGTAATTAAAATTAGTCTTTTTAAGGCTAATAAAACTAGAATGGAGTCCAAATTAGTAAAATTATCCTTTGGGTCATCACAATCTCCACCTCTAAAACAAATATTCATCCTCGAACGGACATAGAAAATTACCTGAATAGGAAAACAAGTGCAGATATCTACTCTACATGTCCGACTCGAACTCCCAAGTAGCTGCCTCAACATGCTGACCTCTCCACTACACTCGAACTGAAGGGTAACTCTTTGATCTCAACTGACGAACCTACCGGTCTAAAATGGCTGACGGCTCCTCCTCATAAGTCAAATCTTTATCCAATTGGACAGAGCTGATATCTAACACGAGGGAAGGGTCACCATGATATTTCTAGAGCATAGACACGTGGAATGCCGGATGAATTGAGGATAACCCTGGAGGCAACACAAGTTTACAAGCTACCTCGCCCACTCTCTCGAGAATCTCAAATGGTCTGATATACCTAGGGCTCAACTTGCCCTTCTTCCCAAATCTCATGACACCCTTCATGGGTGATACCCAAAGTAATACTCTCTCTCTCCAACCATGAGTGCCACATCACGAACCTTACGATCAGCGTAACTTTTTTGCCTAGACTGAGCTGCAAGAACTCGATCTTGTATAACCATGACCTTATCTAAAGCCTCTTGAACTAAGTTCGTACCCAATAACCAAGCTTATCCCGACTCAAACCATCCAACGGGCGATCTACACCATCTACCATATAATGCATCATAGGGAGCCATCTGAATGCTCGAATGGTAGCTATTATTCTAGGCAAACTCCTCTAACGACAAGAATTGATCCCAAGAACCTCCAAAATCAATAACACAAGCGCGGAGCATATCCTCCAAGATCTGAATAGTATGCTCGGAGTGTCTGTCCGTCTGAGGATGAAATGTTATGCTCAACTCAACTCGTGAACCCAACTCTTGCTGAACTGCCCTCCAAAAGTGCGAGGTAAACTGCGTACCTCGATCAGAAATAATAGACCAAAGGGCACACCGTGAAGGCAAAAAATATCTCGAATATATATCTCTGTCAACCACTCCGAAGTATAAGTACTTTCCACTGGAATGAAATGTGCTGATTTAGTCAGCCTATCCACAATAACCCAAACGACGTCGAACTTCCTTTGAGTCTGTTGGAGTCCAACGACGAAGTCCATAGTGATACGCTCCCACTTCCACTCAGGAATCTCTATCTGCTGGAGCAAACCACCAGGTTTCTGATGCTCATACTTTACCTGTTGGAAATTCAAACAATGAGCCACATAAGCAACAATATCCTTTTTCATCCTTCTCCACCAATAATGCTGTCACATTTCCTGGTATATCTTGGCAACACCCGGGTGAATAGAATACTTAGAATTGTGAGCCTCCTCAAGGATCAACTCACGAAGCCCATCAACATTAGGCACACATATACGACCCTGCATCCTCAAAACACTGTCATCTCCAATTGTAACCTTCTTGGGACCACCGTGCCGAACGGTGTCCCTAAGGACCATCAAGTGCGGGTCATCATCCTTCTAATCTATGATATGCTCGAATAAGAAAGACCGAGCAACTGTACAAGCTAGAACATGGCTAGGCGAAATGTCCAACATCACGATTTGATTAGCCAACGTCTGAATATCTGAAGCTAACGGTCTCTCACCAACTGGAATAAATGCAAGGCAACCCATACTTACTGCCTTCCTACTCAATGCATCGGCCACCACATTGGCTTTTCCTGGATGATACAATATAGTGACGTCATAATCTTTCAATAACTCTAGCCATCTCCTCTGTCTCAAATTAAGATCCTTTTTCTTGAACAAGTATTGGAAGCAATGATCCTTGTAAACCTCACACGGCATGCCATAAAGATGGGTGTCTCCAAATCTTCAATGCATGAACAATGGCTGCCAACTCTAAGTCATGAACATGATAATTCTTCTCATGGACTTTCAACTGTCGAGACATATATGCAATCACGTTGCCATCTTACATTAATACTGCACTAAGTCCAATTCGAGATGCATGACAATACATCGTGTACGATCCTGAACCTGTGGGCAACACCAACACTGGCGCCGTAAAGCAATCTTGAGCTTTTGAAAGTTCAACCTACACTCGTCCGACCATTTGAATGGAACAACCTTTTGGCTCAATATGACCTTAATAGTTGTTCATAGTCAATTACAGAATCATCAAATAACTTCACGTTAACAATAACCTCCTTTCAAACCTTCAGGATACTTATAATGAGATGCGATGCATGAAGACCTCATAGTTATTTACCCGAATTAATGTGTCTCATTTAACGCCACATGGACGGGCACGTATATCATCAGTTGAAGCTTAATAACACGAATTTGGCAAATTATGCACAAATAATTTTTATACAAAAATTTTCAAATAAACCTAACAGGCATGACTCACTATTGGTACTATAGTAAAAAAAGTTTTAATTTCACAAGGGAGAATTTAAACACAAGAATTTTCATCACAAGGATCTCGTCCTTATATAACTTCCACCACGGCTCGTAGCCTGATATAAACATACCAAATCATATTAAAATGTGAGGATATCACCCTCAATTCTGAATCATAAGTAATATGCACATCGTGCCACTCGAAACGTTACCTTTTTCTTCTTTTAAATATTTTCCATTAAACAAAATTATAACACGTAATGATCAGCATGGCTATCTCCATAGAATTTCTCAATAAAAGTATTCACATAAGTAGATTCAAGGTTACGAAGCTCACCCATGAGTGGAGCATATTAGGAAGACTTTCTTAGATACTCATAACCGAATCAAGTTAATGAAATTGTCACTTTATAATAACTAGATATTGTACTTGTAATGACACCATCTGGTGTAACGACCTCTGCCATACCATAGAAAATATATCAATAGGTTGGGTCTCCACCTCTAGGAGTCTGACCTCCATCTTCGACATTCCGACCCCTTCCCCTAGATGGACAAGTAAGTTGAGTTGTAACTGCAATGGGACACGTAGCCTGAGTGCTCTGATGAAATATGACTCTCCCAAGTCTAGGAGAATTTCTACCACTAGCCGAAATAAATTATCAACCTGCCCTGAGTCATACAAAATTGTACGATCATAATTGAGTCCTTTAATGAGTCTGTGGACTTGCTCTTTGGCTATATGAACCGAAGTAGGAGTATGACGGGCTAACTTATCGAACCTGATGGCATATTCTGACACCGTCATGGGGACTTGACGCAACCGTTCAAACCCTATACCCCACGCATTATGGAGAGTCCAAAAAACAAACTCTTTCAAAAGCATTTATGAGAACTGAGTCAGGTAGTTAATGTTGCAATGGTTGGTCGTCCTCTCCGTAGGCTTGCCACAAACACCGGCGGACAATTTCTTCTTTTACTATGTTGACTCACACTACTGAGCTACCCCGTTTATTCATATACTCTTCGTTATTCTTTGGGGTAACTCTTATCCCTATTGATGCACAATGATCCCAAAAGTAGAGCTCTATACAGATAAATCTTTGCACGAATCATATAGTCTAGAAGATCGTCAACCATTGTACTCCCTATGGAGCACCCTAAAATCCACAACTGTGACTTCCACGCTGAGTAGACCTTCTGTAGAATTAAAGTTGTTTATATAACTCCTTTGGTACTGAGGTATAGGATTATTAAGGAGGCAGACATACCGCAAGTCCCAGCTTTATCTCTTGCAAAATATTAGGCCTTATACATTCTAGGCCAACACCGATATAACACATGATCCCGCAATATATTCCTTGACAGTGGACTTCCCCACTTGGCACGAAGTCACATGTCACAATGTCTGATAATCCACAATGTTAAACTTCACAGCCCATATAAATCAACCCCGTTGCTTTCAACTTATTCCCATGTTCTGTAATGTTTCGGTTGCTATAAATCCTTCTGGAACCTGACTGGTCCAACATGTACCGACTGGGCTAGAACCTCCGCTTCTAGATCCATTTGAGGCCCTACAATAGGTGCTGATGTTCGAGCTCTAGGTTGAGCTCTGCCTCTACCTCTTCCCCTAAACGTAGCTGCCATTGGGACTTCATCTCTTGTCCGGTTGTAGATGCATTGCGTGATGTCGAGACTTACAAGTGAACAAGAATAGGCGAGTGTCACGACCCCAAATCCTAACCGGTCGTGATGGCGCCTATCGTGGAACTATGCTAGCCGACTACCGCGGGTTCACATTTCCTTTTGAAAATCCCATTTAAGTTTCAAGCAATTCATAACAATATACAGAAAGTTCTTAATATAATAGGCAAATTTTATATACAGTACTGCCATCCCCAAAACCCGGAGCCAACATGTCATGAGCATCTAGTGAAATAAGCCAAAATAAAGTATTATGATACAAAACTCCGAATCAAAGCTAAATACAACAGGAAGGGAAAACAGAGATGCTGCGAATGCTGTACAGCTACCTCTATATCCCCACGGTCCGGCTCCGCTGCGATATATAGATATATATATATATATATAAAAGCTAACACTCGATATCTGCTCCTGAATCTGCACACAGAGGTGCAGGGAGTAATGTGAGTACGCCAACTCAGTAGTAATGGAAATAAATCAAGTCTAAGTAGCAAGGAATCATAAAAATCAATGTCATCAAGTCACAATATACACAACCTTACTTTCCAATAGTATACATAGATATACGAAATCGTCATCCCTTAGAAATAAACTTCACAATAGTCCTTAAAACAATGCACATTTTTAAACACTTTAAAACAAGGATTTGGTATGCAAATGAATGTAGTGAAGTCATAAGTAGCCCCTCGGGCAAAAACATGTTTCATAATCAGCCCCTCGGGCATGCCTCACAATCCCTCAGCACCTCACAAATCACTCAGTACCTCATAGCCACTCATGCCTCCCAATCACTCAATCACTCGCACTCGGTGCACTTATTGGGGGTGTGTACAGACTCCGGAGGGTCTCCTTCAGCCCAAGCGCTAATATCACTCAGCACCTCACCATCACTCTTGGCCCTCGGCCACACTCGGTGGAACCACTCGAAAAGCCCATCGGGTGAAATAATAGAACGGGGTACTCGACCCGTAAACATCATTTTAATGCTCATGCAGTGTAAATCGGGCTGAGTTTCAAATAAAACAGTATGCACAATGATGCTGAGTAAAATCATCAAAAGGTAGTGAGGAAAATAGCAGTAAAACACCCTCAAAGGGGTCTAAACAGATCGGCACGAGATCCCAAACATGACTTACAGCCCAAATATTTCACAAATCTTTAGAACATAATTTAACATAAGATTTTGAGTAAATATGCAACTCATTAGTTTCCGCGGAGAGGAGCTAGTCCAATCCAAAAATCTATACGCGCCACATATTCGTCATCCGACATGTGCGCCATTCCAAATTCAGTGAGAAAATAATGCAGTCCAGGGTTCCATACCCTCAGGACAAGATTTAAGACCATTACTTACCTCTACCGGGCTGCGACACTAGTCCGTTATGCCTTTTCCCCTCAAATTGGATCCCGATTGCTCCGAATCTAGCCAAAACCAGTCCAACATCATTAATATATACTCAAGGAACACAACCCAATCGAAAATTATCAATTTAATCAAAAATCTTGAAATTCGGCCAAAACCGAGCGCCGGGCCCACATCTCGGAATTCAATAATTTGTAAATCATTAGAAACCTCGTCCTCCCACGATTCTATACATACCAAGAACACCAAAATCGGACCATAATTGCCATTCCAAAACCTCAAACGAAATCCCATTTCTTTCCTCCCATTTTTCCAACTTTTTCCTACCCCAGTCCTTAAATTTTCAAGCCTAATCTTAACAAAATAGCTTAGGAAAGGGATTAACAACCAAAGAACTTACCTTTGCTGAAGAAATTTGAAATTCTCTCTCAAAACCACCTTCAATGGACTCCTCCCGCATGCAAATTGATGAAAACTAATAAATTTCGCAGAGGGGTCCTTTTTATATTGTTCTGCACAGTCATTTCCGCACCTGCGGACCCGCACCTGTGGTCCCAGGGTGCGCACCTGCGAGACTCACTTAACTGGCCAATTCTCGCGCCTGCGACCACCTTTCCGCTCCTGCGCCTTTGCAGGTGCGATGCACCTTCCGCAGGTGCGACATCGCAGGTGCGACAAACCCCTCGCACCTGCGGAACATTCCTTACACGGGCAAAACTCGCACCTGCAACGTTTCTCTCTGCTCCTCCGCAACCGCACCTGTGACTCCCCTTCCGCAGGTGCGAAAACACCAGCAAACCAGCACAACAGATTTCCAAAAATCACTCCAACTTCACGTCAACCATCCGAAATCAATCCCGAGCCCCTCGGGGCGCCAACCAAAAATACCAACACACCCCGCAACATTATTCCAACTTAGAAGAGCCCTCGAAACACCAAAAACAACACGAAAACACCAAATTTTCATCAAATTCAAGCCTAAGAACTTTGAAACTCCTAAAATTTGCCAACTACGCCGAAACCAACCAAAACACCTCCGATTAACCTGAAATTTTGCGAACATATCCAAAATGACATTACGAAACCGTTCCAACTTCTGGAATTCTATTCTGACCTCGATAGCCTATTTTCCACTGCCGACCGAAAATCGCCAAAAACTAACTTTCGCCAATTCAAGCCTAATTCTACTCCGAATATCACAAAAATATTCCGCACACACTCCCAAGTCCCAAATCACCTAATGAAGCTATTCGAGCTGTAAAATCCGCATTCCGAAGTCGTTTACCAATAAGTCAACTCTCAATTGACTTTCTCAACTATTAGGCTACTTTAAAAGGCTAAATGCCTAAACTCTCACCATAACTACTCCGGACCCAAACCAACTGATCCAACACATAAAAAAAACAAGATAGCAATACATAACAAATGCAGAAATAGGGGACATGGGGTAAATCTCACGGAACGACCTGTCGGGTCGTTACATCCTCCCCCTCTTAAACAAACGTTCATCCTCGAACGGGTCTAGAAACATACCTGGAGCCTCGAATAAGTCAGGATATTTGTCCCGCATCTCCAGCTCGGTCTCCCAGGTGGCATCCTCCACCAGCTGCCCTCTCCACTAAACCTTCACTGAAGCTATATCCTTAGACCTCAGCTTCCTGACCTGACGACACAAAATAGCCACTGGCTCTACCTTATATGGCATATCACCCTCGAGCTGAACCGTGCTGAAGTCCAAAACATGGGAAGGGTCACCAACATACTTCCAGAGCATCGAAACATGGAATACTGGATGAATACTCGATAAACTGGGAGGCACAGCAAGCCTATAGGCCACCTCCCCAACCCTCTGAAGTACCTCAAATGGTCCAATGAACCTGGGACTCATCTTTCCTCTCTTCCCGAATCTCATAACACCCTTCATGGGTGATACACCTTCAGCAACACCTTATCCCAACCATGAAAGACACATCTCGGACCTTCCGGTCCACATAAATCTTCTACCTAGACTGCGCAATGCGAAGCCGCTCCTGAATCAACTTTGCCTTACTCAAAGCATCCTGAACCAAGTCTGTGCCCAATAGCCTAGCCTCGCCTGGCTCAAACCAACCAATCGGAGATCTACACCTCCTACCATACAAGGCCTCATACGGAGCCATCTGAATACTCGACTGCTAGCTGTTATTATATGCAAACTCCGCTAGTGGCAGAAACTGATCCCATGACCCACCAAAGTCAATCCAAGCACGCAAGATGTCCTCCAAAATTTGAATTGTACGCTCCGACTGCCCGTCGGTCTGAGGACGAAACGCTGTGCTAAACTCAACCTGAGTACCCAACTCTCTCTGCACGGCTCTCCAAAACTGGGACGTGAACTGAGTGCCTCTGTCGGAAATGATAGAAACGGAACCCCATGCAAACGGACAATCTCTCTGATATATATCTCAGCTAACCTCCCCGATGAATACGTAGTACCAACAGGAATGAAGTGCGCGGACTTGGTCAGCCGATCCACAATAACCCATATAACATCAAACCTCCTCGAAGTTCGTGGGAGTCCAACTACAAAGTCCATGGCGATCCGCTCCCACTTCCACTCCGGAATATCAAACCTCTGAAGCAATCCACTCGGTCTCTGGTGCTCATACTTGACCTACTGACAGTTGAGACACCGAGCCACAAACTCCACAACATCCTTCTTCATTATCCTCCACCAATAATGCTGCCTCAAATCCTGATACATCTTTTCGGCACCCGGATGGATGGAATACCGCGAACTATGAGCCTCTGCTAGAATAAAATCTTGAAGTCCATCTACATTAGGCACGCAAATCCGGCCCTGCATCCTCATGAACCCATCATAACCAATAACCACATCTCTGGCATCGNGAACATCAAGAGCTAATGGCCGCTCTGCTACTGGAAGGTAAGCTAAACTCCCCAAACTCTCTGCTCTGTGACTCAAGGCATCGGCCACTACATTGGCCTTCCCCGAATGATATAAGATAATGAGGTCATAATCCTTGAGGAGCTCTAACCATCTCATCTGACGCAAATTCAAGTCCTTCTACCTCAGCAGATACTGCAAACTGCGATGATCAGTGAAAATCTCACACTACACTCCATACAGATAATGCCGCCAAATCTTCAAGGCATGAACAATGGCAGCTAACTGAAGATCGTGCACAGGATAATTCTTCTAGTGCACCTTCCACTGTCTGGACGCGTAGGCAATCACCCTACCGTCCTGCATCAATACTGCTCCCAAGCCAACTCCGGAAGCATCACAATAAACTGTGTAAGAACTCGAACCAGCAGGCAAAACTAGTATTGGAGTTGTAGTCAATGCTGACTTGAGCTTCTGAAAGCTCTCCTCACACTCATTAGACCATCTGAATAGAGAACCCTTCTGGGTCAATCTGGTCAAAGGCGAAGCTATCAAAGAGAATCCCTCCACAAAGCGACG
>ML376161.1:8118-115117 GCA_005239525.1 Nicotiana knightiana | reverse complement strand
TTTACACTATTCTCACACTATCTTGATAGAACAATTGCGAACTCAGTCATGTTTTCTACTTGTGGTTATTTCACTGTTATCACACTGTTTTGAAACCCTGAGAGGTATTTTGGGCTGAGTCTCGTGAGTTGAGATGAAATCCCTGATTGACTTGTAAGGATGATTGAGTAAGGCCTAGAGCCGAGCATGTGAGGATAGGTATGGGATGGGCCGCTCGCCGCAGCAATATATATGTTGTATATTACATATGGGTCGGGTTGCACGCTGCAACAATATAGATTATATAAATGGGTTCAGCTGCACGTCGCAGCAATACATATATATTATATAGGTTCTTCAAGATAGGGTCCATCGCGGTGATGCCAGAGATGTAGTTATTGGTGATGATGGGGTCATGAGGATGCAAGGCCGGATTTGCGCAACCAATGTGGATGGACTTCGAGATTTGATTCTAGCCGAGGCCCATAGTTCGCGATATTCCATCCATCTGGGTGCCGCAAAGATGTATCAGGATCTGAGACCGCATTATTGGTGGAGGCGGATGAAGAGGGATATTTTTGAGTTCGTGGCTCGGTGTTTCAAATGTCAGCAGGTCAAGTATGAGCACAAGAGATCGGGTATATTGCTTTAGAGATTAGATGTTCCAGAGTGGAAGTGGGAGCGAATCACCATGGACTTTTTATTTGGACTCTCACGGACTTTGAGGATTTTAGATGCTATATGGGTTATTGTGGATCGGCTGACCAAGTCCGCGCACTTCATTCCTGTTGGTACTACTTATACTTCGAAGCGGTTTGCCGAGATTTATAACAGGGAGATTGTCCGATTGCATGGGGTTCCAGTTTCTATCATTTCTGATAGAGGTACTCATTTTACATCTCAGTATTGGAGGGCCATGCAGAGGGAGTTAGGTACTCAGGTTGAGTTGAGTAGAGCGTTTCTTCCTTAGACCGATGGGCAGACAGAGCGTACTATTCAGATTTTGGAGGATATGTTGTGTTACTTTGTCATTGAATTTGCGGGTTATGGGACTAGTTTCTGCCACTCAGCAGAGTTTGCATATTATAATAGTTATCAGAGGAGTATACAGATGGCTCCGTTGAGGCTTTATATGGTAGGAGGTGAAGATCTCATATTGGTTGGTTTGAGATGGGCGAGGATAGGCTATTGGGCACAGACATGGTTCATGATGTGTTGGGTAAGGTGAAGTTGATTTAGGAGTAGCTTCGCACGGTGCAGTGTAGGCAGAAGAGTTATGCGGACCGGAAGGTCCGAGATGTGTCTTTCATGGTTGGGGAGAAGGTGTTGCTGAAGGTGTCACCCATGAAGGGTGTTATGAGGTTAGTGAAGAGGGGAAAACTTAGTTCCCGATTTATTGGGCCTTTTGAGGTGCTTCAGAGGATGGGGGAGGTGGCTTATAGGCTTGTCATGCCTCCCAGATTATCGAGTATTCATTTGGTGTTCCATGTTTCGATGCTTCGAAAGTATGTTGGTGAACCGTCTCATGTTTTGGACTTTAGCACGGTTCAGCTCGAGGGTGATATGTCATATGAGGTAGAGCCAGTGGCTATTTTGGGTCGTCAGGTGAGGAAGCGGAGTTCTAAGGATATAGCTTTAGTGAAGGTTCGGTGGAGAGGACAACCAGTGGAGGATGCCACCTGGGAGACCGAGCGGGAGATGCGGAGCAGATATCCTAACTTATTCGAGACCCCAGGTATGTTACTAGGCCCGTTCGAGGATGAACGTTTGTTTAAGAAGGGGAGGATATAATTACCCGGCCGATCATTTCGTGAGATTAGCCCTATTTGCCCCGTTTCTACTTTATCATATGTTTCTTAGCGAATTTATGTTGTGTTAGGTCGGTTGGTTTGGGTTCGGAGTGGTCTTGGTTAGAACTGAGACACTTAATGTCTTAAATTAGCTTAATAGTTGGAAAAGCCAACTGGAAGTTGACTTATTGGTAAACAACCCCGGAATATTGATTTTATGGCTCGGATAGCTTCGTTAGGTGATTTGGAAATTAGAGTGTGTTCGGAATGAAGTTTTGATGTCAGGTGTAGAATTAGGCTTGGCTTGGCGAAAGTTAGTTTTTGGCGATTTCCGGTCGGCAGGGGAAAATAAGCTATCGAGATCGGAATGGAATTCCGGAAGTTGAAGCAGGTTCGTAATGTCATTTTGGATATGTGTGCATATTTTCAGGTTAATCGGATGTGTTTTGGTTGGTTTCGGCATCATTGGCAGAATTTAAAAGTTTCAAAGTTCATAAGCTTCAATTTGATGTAATTTTGGTGTTTTTTTCTTAGTTTTAGGTGTTTCGAGGGCTTGGCTAAGTTTGAACGAAGTATGGGATATGTTGGTAGGTTTGGTTGAGGTCACGGGGGCCTCGGGTGTATTTCAGATACTCTAACAGGCACTTTTGGTCTTTTGGAGGTTGCTGGTTTTCTGGTGTTTTAGCAGCAGTGGTTTCTTCATTGCGATCGCATGAGTTCATCCGCGATTGCATAGAGTAATGTTTGAGGCTGGCAGATTTGTTCTATGCGATCGCATAATGAGGTTTGCGATCGCATAAGTAGGGCAGCCAGAGCAGTGCGGTCGCGTGGTTCCTTGTGCGATCGCGTAGAAGAAAAAGGCCACATGAGGTTGTTGCAATTGTTCTTCTCGACCGCGTGAATGGGTATGCGATCGCATAGGTCAGGGAGTCGAAGCTTTGCGATTCCATGGGGAATAGTTCGATCGCAGTTAGTAAAATTTGGAGGCAGTAAGTTTGTTCTTCGCGATCGCGTGGGTGGTCCCGCGATCGCAGTGAGTTAATATTTAGTGCTGGGAAGAATGTTTTAAAAGGCCTTTTTTGCGTGTTTAGTATATTTTTCCTCCATTTTTGAGCGGGTTTGGAGCTCTTTGAGAGGGTTTGAAGAGGAAATCGAAGGGAATCATTTGGAGGTAAGATTTTCGACTTCATAACTCTATATGTCGTTTTCTAAGTTATTAAACCGGAAATTTGCTGGATTGAAGCCCACAATTGGGGAGGTTAGGTGCATGGAATTGGAAATTTCTTTTGAGGATTTGAGTGGGAAATTGTGGTCCGATTTTGGTGTTCTTGGTAGGTATAGAACCGTGGGAGGATGTTGATTCTAGTGATGTAAATTTTATAGAATTCCAGGACGTGGGCCTGGGGCTCGGGTTTGGCCAAATTTCAAAAGTTGTGTCTAAATTAATAGTTTTTGATTGGATTTTGTTCCTTTAGCGTATATTGATGATGTTAATCTGGTTTGGTTAGATTCGGAGCATTTGGGAGCCAATTCGAGGGGAAAGAGCATCGTGGAGTAGCTTTTGGGTTATTTTGAGGTAAGTAACGATTGTAACTCAAAACCTGAGGGTATCACACCCCGGTATTTGGTATTGTTTTGGTAAATGAGGTGACGCACATGCTAGGTGATGAGCGTGTGGGCGTGCACCGATAGGGATTATGACCTGGTCCGTCCCGTAGCGACTATTAAGCCGCGTACTCGATTTGAAGCCTTGTGATATCCTGTATTTTAGAAATCTATACTTATTTATGGGATGTGAGCCATGTTTGGGGCCTTGTGCCGGCCTGTTTAGACCCTCAGAGGTACCTTTACTCTATTCTCACACTATCCTGATAGAACAATTGCGAACTCAGTCATGTTTTCTACTTGTTGTTATTTTCACTGTTATCACACTGCTTTGAAACCTTGAGAGGTATTTTGGGCTATGTCCCGTGAGTTGAGATGAATTTCCTGAGTGGCTTGTAAGGATGACTGAGTAAGGTCGAGAGCCGAGCATGTGAGGATAGTTATGGGATGGGCTGCACACCGCAACAATATATATATATATATATATATATATTATATGGATCGGGCTGCACGCCGCAGCAAGCATGGCGCTTGGGCTGTAGGAGCCCCTCCGGAGTCTGTACACCCCAGTGGGCGCAATCGACTATTATATGATTCGGGCTGCACGCCACAGCTTATGTTATATGGATCGGGCTACATGCGGCAGAAGTGTATATATATATATATATATATATATATGTGTGTGTGTGTGTGTGTGTGTGTGTGTGTATTGGATCGGGATGCCCGCCGCAGTAGTTGTGTGTATTCTTAGTGCTTGCTGAGTACGAGTGTTTAGTGTGAGCATGGGATATTGATAGTGGAGTCACGAGTGACTGAGAGGCTTGCCCGAGAGGCTTGCCCGAGAGGCTTTATTGTGAGTGATACTGTGCCCGGGGGGCTTATATTCTATGAAACTACCGTTTTCACTCTTCTTTACATTGAGCCTCTAATGATAATGTTGGATAAATGTTTTTATATGAGATTTTTAAATGGAAACTGGAGATTTATGAAATATTCGGAATGTAGATTCCTGACTTGACTTATTCATTTCCACTGTGACTCATTATATGTATTTACATGTTTTATAAATGCTCGTCTACACTCAAGTTTTTTGTTACTTTGATTACTTACTGAGTTGGCGTACTCACGTTACTCCATGCACCTCTATGTGCAGATCCAGGTACAAGACCATCTCACTAGTTGATTTTTGGACGTGCTTGGGGTTTGTTCGAGAATCGAGGTAGTTGCTCAGTGTTCCCAGCTCACCTCCTTTCCTTTCCTCAGTTCATAGTTTTTGTCTTTTGTACTCCAGGATTTGTAGTAGCGAGTCACCTTATTGTACATTGTAATTACAGTTCTAGATGCTCATGACAGTTCACTCAAGTTTTTGGGGAAGTGTCTAAATTGTTCATCTCATTTTGCTGTTTTAAAATTTGGTAATTTTGGTAAATTATTAAATATTATGATAGTCTGTAATGGTTGGCTAGCCTAGTTCCATGATAGGCGCCATCACGGCCCGCTTAGGATTTGGGGTCGTGATAGTTCAAAACTTATCTGAGCCCTCAGGGCTCTAAACCAAAACTCTCACATGTCTGAACACAAAATACGAACTCGCTCGTGCGATCGGAACACCAAAATAACCTTTAGAACCACGAATCGGATACCAAAACGCATGAAAATCACCATGAACTTCAAGAACTTCTAGAATTGCAACAAAGCGTCCGAACTACATCAAATCAACTCCCAAAGGCACCAAGTTTTGCAGGCAAGTTCCAATTGACAAAGCAGACCTATTCCAAATTTCAAAACAACAATCCAAACCTGATAACCATAAAGTCAAACCATGGTCCAACTTCGGAAGATTCTAAACCTTTAAATTGCCAACATCCGCCAAATGATGCCGAAACCTTTTTGAAATATCCAAATTAAATTCCGGGCATACGTCCAAGTCCAAAGTCAGTATCCGGACCTACCGGAATCGTCGAAACTCCGATCTAAGGTCAAATACTAAAAATTCAAACCCTGGGTCAATTCCTTCAACTTCAGACTTCTAAAATGAGAGTCACTCCTAAAATTCTTTCTGACCCTCTGAAAAACCCGAACCAACAATGCACGCAAGTCATAATACACTGTGTGAAGCTACTTGCAAGTTCAAATTTCCAAACCTAACGCAATTGCTCAAAACGACTAGTCGGGTCGTTACACTAAAATTGTAAATCCCAAAAAAGACATGCAGAGGAGAAAAAGTTGTCATAAAATAGAGATTTGTTATGCATTACCTGAAAATATAAGGAAAATCGTAGTAATAGAGCTAGTCTCTTCGTCAATTGCAGCACCCATAATGAACTGCAGTGCGTAAGAGCAAAATTAAGCAAAAACACATAAAAAATAACTAGCATTTTTTAAAAGTGACATACATGGAAAAAAATTTAGAAGAAAAGACATTTGGCCTAATCGGGTGTATAGGGTAAAATATGTTCACGTTAATTAATCATTTGAGAAAGCGACACGTGGAGCCGAGAACAAAAGATAGTCAGGACCGAAGGCAACGATCTCATTTGTTTCCGGAGAGAATAGTATTCATAAAGGCGTTATATACGCCTGCCACCTGGTAGCATTCAATGAAGAATATTCTATATCATTAAGTGCACGGTCTGTTACAGAGAATAGGATATTCATTGCCTACCATTACACATTCTTCAACGGCCCTCATAATTGTTATTTAAGAGGGGCTTGATCCTAAGACCTTGTTCCTTAGGTGCAACTATAAATAGTGAGCTCTACCATCATTGAAAGGGAGAAGAATTTTTTGACAAAAATACACTACACTTTGTTCAAACCTCAATAACATTATACTTTCTTGCTTAGTTATATTTTTCTTACTGCCTCCGGAAGCTCTGTTCCCAGGCTCAAGATCTCTATCGTCTTATCTCGATTTTAATGCTAAGTCTTACATTTTTGTCTAATTTATTTATTATTTTAAGATCAAACCGATTATCTTGTGATGAAAATTAAGAATCTATGTTAATTTTTGCCAAGATCATATTTTAGAATTCAAGTCAAAACGTATGGACTTATTTGCAAGAAGCGCAAGAAGTCCAAGAAGATTAAGATTGATTTCAAGAAGTCAAGAATCTTTCCTTCTTAAAATAGGATTTATTATTTCTTTACAAGAAGGGATTTCTTGTTTCCTTTTCTTGGTAGGTTTAGACTTTATTTATTGTCTTCCTTTTAGAATAAAGATTTTTCTTTTAGTAGGATTCTAGTTTCTTTTCCTTGTAGAATAAGGATTATACTCTTTTTGTCTTTAGATATTTTATTTCCTTATTAGAATAATAATTTTAGTCATCAAAGAAGAGATCCTAGACCTATATAAAGGGTTCTCATACCTTGTAGACTAAAAATTCATGTTTTTGAGGTTTGCCCTAATTTTACAATAGAGTGTTTTTCTCTTATTTGGCTTCTTTATCCTTGTTTTTTGTTCCAAGAAAGGTGGTAATAGTCTTTATCTTGTATTCAATTTCGTACGGAGTTTCTTTATCATGTTAATTTATTCCAAGTGGTTACTTTAGGAACTTTTTTAGTTCTTGATCTTTCAAAAACACATTGGTTGATCTAAATTCGTTCTTTTGATATCATAGAATCATAAATTTTATTGAAATGGTGTAACATCAATATTTACTTATTTTCAACGAGTAAACAGTCTTTCTTATAGTTCATATCGTCACCTTTAAACTCATTTTTGAATCATCCGAGTCCGAGCCCTAAAACTTGAAATACATTATTTATTGAAATCGACCCATAAACAACATTTTCGTTTCAAGATGTTGATCCTGGGCGGTTGGTTCTTTGTTAATTTAAAGAATCACATCAATTTGGTATCAGAGCTATAATCCATGGGTCCCAGGTTGATGAATTCATCACATCAATTTGGTATCAGAGTGGCAGGAGGTGAACCTAATGTGCAAGAAAGAAAAGGTCGTTGGGTTCAAGAAGATGAAGAAACAAGACAACATGAATCTGTTTTCTGCACTAGATGTACCTCCCATGAAAATATTATTTCATTGATTATTAATCGTGGGAGTCATATAAATATCGTTTCTGATGAGATGGTTACTAAACTCGGTTTGTCAACCAAACTTCATCAATATCCTTATAGCATCGAAGTTCAAGATAGTGATGGTTTAGAGGTAACTTGTCAATGCCTAATATCTTTTTATATGGACAAGATCTATAAAGACCATATTTAGTGTGACGTAGTGAAGATCGATGCTTGTCAATTATTATTTGAATGACCATGGGTATATGATAGGAGTGCTAAATATGTTAAATAACTTAACACCTATTCTTGTACAAAGGATGAACATAAGATTATTTTAGTATTATGAACCCCAAAGAAATTGCTAAGAATTTAAAGCTCAATTATGATTCTTTGCTAACCGAATTACAAATAATTGGTACAATCAATAGAAAAAAGTCTTTGAATGTTTGTCCAATCAAGGAGGAGGATCATAAACTCGATCTACAAGCTGAGGATTTACCTCCGAAGTTTGATGAGGATCCATTGGAGCATCCCATATGTTAGCTTCACTTTTCACCTAATAGAGATGCATAACAAAATATTAATTTGATGGTTGATTTTATCCTTCCAAACGACGAAGAATAGTGAATTAATACATAATACCATTAAATTTTGCAAATACAAGAGGAAGGGTTGCCTAAGAAACAACCCATAATGGAGGGTTTGTGTTCATATTTTGTTCCTGCTTTTTTCATGCCCCAAAGGATGAATAATTTAAAAAATATATAAGAACAGGAGACCTCAACACAAATTCCATCAATGGATATCATCTAGTTAAATATGAGAACGTTGTTGCTGATGAATTCTCAAGAAGATATACTTCAATCTCCAAGCTTGATCCAAAGGTACTTGAATTTGATTCTTTTAAAGTTTTCGTGGTACAAACTCGACTTTCTTGTGTGTATCTCATGCGCACCACATGGACATTGAGAGATTCAATATTATTCAAGATCAAAAGAAAATAAATTATAGTCATGGATTAGTGTTTAAAAATTGATTTAAGAGGATTCATCACATAAATATTGGTACAAAGTTATGATGGAGAAAGTGGAATTTTGTTTGTCCACATGCTAAACAATGTCATAACATGATGAAGCTCTTTGATAGGTTAGAAAAATGCAACTTAGAGCCTGGTGAATATGTGTTCAACCAAATCATAGAAGTTGTCATTCTCGTTGTAATGACCCGGCCAGTTGTTTTGAGTATTATAGACTCGTTCCCTCATTTACTATTTTTCCTATGCTAAGTCAGTGTTAGGTGACTTACCGGGGAAGTTGATTTGGTTCCGAGAGGTTTCGGAATGAATTAGGATACTTAGTCCCAAGATTTCAAGCTTAAGTTGAAAGAGTTGACCGAATGTTAATTTATCTGTAAATGAGTCTGCAATAGAGTTTTGATGATTCCAATAGCTGCATATGGTAATTTTGGACTTAGGAATCTGTCCGGATAGTGAATTGGAGGTCCGTAGTTGAATTTGGCTTGAAACGACATAAGTTGGAAAGTTGAGAAGTTTGACCAAGAGTTAACTTTGTGGTTACGGGCTCGGATTTTGGTTTCGAAAAAATTTTAATAGTTCCATAAATTTAAGGTCAACCGGAATTTGATTTTGTAGGTTTCGGCATCGATTGTAGAAGATGGAAATTCGTTCGTTTCACTAGGCTTGAATTGGGGTGCGATTCCTATTTTTGGATATTGTTTGATGTGATTTGAAGCCTCGACTAAATTCGTATAGTGTTTTAGGACGTGTTCGTATATTTAGTTGGTTAACAGATTGGAATTTGAACTTAGAAGAATGTTGATGTTTCAAGTCTATTTTCCTTATACGCGATCACGTGGGAAGGTCCGGGATCACGTAGGCTTATTTTGGAAAGTTGAGATTCTGCTCTATGCGGTCCCGTGGGAATGTCCTCTACCGCAAAGATTTGGTCATCAGTGCATCGCTAACGCGTGGGTTAAGTCTCATTCGTGTAGAAGGAAGGAAGAGGTGGGGATTTTACGCGTTGTTCTATGTGATCGTGTGGGGTTTTCCGCGATCCGTAGCTCAGGGATGTTTGATCTTTGTGTTCGTGTGAGTCGGTGTGCATTAGCATAGAGTTAATCCCTTGCATCTTAGTTTTGTGCTTCGCGAGCGCGAAGAAAGACTTATGGGGAAAGCATACAAATCTCAAAAACGAGGGTTTGAGTTTATTTCACAGTTTGATTTATTTGGAGCTCGAATAAAGGTTATTCTTAGAGAGATTTTCAAGGGAGTGATTATGGTAAGTGATTCTAACTCGGTTTTGGTTAAATTACATGAATATATCATTGTTTTAATCATTTTATCGGTGTTTGGAAGGGAAGAATCGTAGAAACTTCATAGGCTTTAATTGAGGATTTGAAGGCCAAATTTTGATCGAGTTTGAGTAATTTTGGTATGGTTGGACTCGTGACTAAATGGGTGTCCGCCTTTTGTAAATTTTTTGGAATTCGAGACGAGGGCCCCGATGCTAACTTTTTAGTTGACTTTTTGACTATGATTAAGAACATAGCATTTTCCATATGGAAATTTATTCATGTAGCTTGTGTTGATTTTATAGAATTTTTTGTTGCTAGATTCGAGACTTTCAGAGGCCAATTCTCAAGGCAAGGGCTTATTGAAAAAGATATTTGCCCGTCTTGAGGTAAGTAACACTTCTAAACTTGATTGGGAGGGTATGAAAACCCTGAATTACGTGTTATGTGATTGTTGTGGAGGTGACACACCTAGTAGGTGATAGGCGTGTGGGCGTGCACCGTAGAAATTGTGACTCGATCGATTCCGTGGAGCTGTTTAGTTCAATAATCTTGTAATTTTCCACATATTCTCCACATGTTAGGAAAATTGAGCCGTGATTCATGTTAGAAATCATGTTAGGCTATATGTTGGTACTGTTAGAACCCACAGAGGTCGTGTTGCTGTTGAATTACTTGTTTAATTTGCAATTATGTACTCGATCACAGTTATCATTTACATATCATATCTCAGTCTTTGTTTCCATATATTGATACATCATATCATCATTGTTTGAGATGAATTTCATGATATTAGTGAGCCAGAGAGACGGGATAGATTGATGACTGAGTGAGGCCATAACATGCTTTATTTATTCATGCCATGATTGGCTTATTTTAGCGCTTGGGCAGGATCCGCCTTTCTGGAGTCTAACTTTTCAGCAGTGAGTGCAGGTACATACTAAGTGCTAGTGTGAGTGCCGCTTGAGAGGATTGAGTGACTATAAGGACTGAGTGACTGTGAGGATTGATTAAATGGGAGGACTTGGTGATTTGATACTTTGGGAGTATATATATGATTTCATCATTGTTTTGCATTACAGTTGGCATACACAATTGACAGGTAAATATCCAGATATATCATTCCTCATTTCAGTTACACTTGTCCTATTTTACCTTTTTGAGATTTAATTGTTGAACTTGAAAGTATGTCTACATTTTTGAACTGTTATTTCTGTATTTGGATTGTACCTGTTGAGATCGTCACTACTTTTAACACAAAGGTTAGACTTGTTACTTATTGAGTTAGTTGTAATCATACTACACTCTGCACTTCACGTGCAGATCAAGATAATTTCGGGTACGGTGGTCGCTGATTTGTGAGGTTTATCAGTTCAGAGATTCTCGAGGTAGCTTCTTTGGTGTCCGTGGACCTTGATTCTCCTCCTTTACCTTACTGTTTCTTTATATATATTGTTCTATATTCCTACAGAATGCTTCAGCAGTCACATCATGTTATGGTATAGATGCTCATGTACTCACTGACACTCGGATTTTTGGGAAATATTATACTGAGTCGCGATGTTTTTGGTATCCGTATTTATGAGATTTTACTCTTAAACTTATTTTGTTATGTTTTAAAATTATAAAGATGTGTGGTATAATGTTATTGTTGGCTTTCCTAGTATTATGATAGGCGCCATCACAGCATGTGAAATTTGGATCGTGACAAGGTGGTATCGGAGCCTAGGTTACATAGGTCTCACGAGTCATGAGTAGTTTTAGTAGAGTCTTACGGATCAGTACAGAGATGTATGTACATATATTTGAGAAGCTGTCAAACCCTCAGGGAAACATCACTTTCTTGTATTCTTGTCATGCGAATTTGTTGATTTTGGGAACTAAACTTTTGTTATTCTATTCTCTCACAAATGGTGAGGACATGTGCTAGGGACTGCGCTGATGGGCACCAATACCACCAGCTAGGGCCACAAAATACTGGGGATGTGGTAGAGGCCAAAGTACAACTCGTACAACAGCTAAAGCAACACCAATGGACCCAGCAGTTGCTCCATCGCAGGAGCAAATTCTAGTTGTAGTTGAGCCGGTGGGACCGGCTCAGGCACCAGATGTGCCCAATGTGATTCCACGCGTTCAAGAGGCTTTGGCCTATATATTATTTGTTTGCACTAGGCTTACTCGGGTGGTTTCAGCTCAGACCGCACCACCTACTTCTCATACCGGGGGAGGTACTCATACTCCCGCTGCCCGTACTTTGGAGCAGGTGGTACAGGGACTTCAGACATAAGGGGTATTACTAGTCCAGCCGGTTGCAGTTGCTCAGGCCCAGATAGGTCCCGTTGTGAGCAATGAGGAGCATAAGAGACTAGAGAGATTTAAGAGGCTTAAGCCTTGATCATTCATCGGGGTTGAGTCAGAGGATGCTCGAGATTTATTGGATAGGTACCAACACATGTTTTTCATGGCGGTTATTTTGGAGACTATTGGTGTCTCATTTACGACCTTTTATCTGACAGGGGCACCCTTCAAATTGTGGGACATTTAGGATCGAAGCCGATGTTGACTATCATTGCACGAGTTATGAGTTCTCTTCTTGGAGAATTTTGTGCCCCTAACCCACATAGAGGAGTTGCATAGGCAGTTCGACCAGCTATGTCAGGAGGGTATGTCTATGACTTAGTAAGAGATGAGATTTTCATAGTTGGATCATCATGCGATTTGGTTGGTTCCCATGGAGAGGGAGAGGATTATAAGGTTCATTCATGGCCTCATCTATTAGTTGTGTTTTGTTATGACTCGGGAGAATACATTAGGTGCTAGGTTAGATGAGGTGGTTGATATTGCTCGGTAACTAGATTTGGTCCGTAGTTAGGAGCGTAAGGATAAGGAGGCCAAGAGTCCTCGTGGTTCGGTTTGTTTCAGTGGTGTTCTTTCTGGGGGATATCTCTACCACAACAAGGGTCGTCCTTATTGGCCCACTCAGATGGATCATCAGGTTCATCATGGGGCATCAACTAGTCGTGGTTCATATAATGGTCATCCAGGTCAGTCATCTCTCAGTTCTCTCCCAGCTCATAGTTCATCCTGTGCTCCATCGGTTCAAGGTTCATCTATGTTAGGTCTTTCTAGCAATTATTCTGGTACTCGGGGCCTGATTCAGTCCCCACCACCAGTGGGAAATTGCTTTGAGTGCGGGGAGTTTGGGCATGTGTGGAGACAGTGTCCCTATCGCCTTGGAGATCTAGCTTAGTAGAGGGGTTAGGCGGTGACTTCTGCACCAGCTACTCCACCTCCCACCAAGCCCGCTCGTGTGGGGAACAGGCAGCTAGTGGTCGCCCTAAACGGGGAGGCCAATCAGGTGGCAGTCAAGCTCAATTTTATTCTATTCCTGTCATGCCAGAGGTTATTGCTTCAGATGTAGTGATCACATGTATCGTTTTTGTGTGCCACTGAGATGCTTCCACATTTTTTTACCCTAGTTCTACTTATTCCTATGTATCATCCTACTTTACTTGTTATTTGGATATGCCCCGTGAGCCCTTAGTTTCACCCGTTCATGTGTCTACATCGGTGGTGATACTATTATTGTGGGCTGTGTGTATCGATGGTATGTGGTGACCATTGGAGGATTAGAGACTGAGTTGATCTCTTGTTACTTAGTATTGTTGATTTCGACATGAGTTTGGGTATGGGTTGGTTTTCTTTGAGTCATGCTATTCTATATTGTCACGGTAAGACCATCACATTGGTAATGTCGGGGTTGCCGAGGATCGAGCGGAGAAGTTCTCCACATTATGTTTCCAGCAGGTTGATTTCATATCTGAAGGCGCAATGGATGGTTGGGAAGAGGTGTATGTCATATTTCTCCTTTGTGAGGGATGTTGGTGTTGATACTCCTATTATTGATTTTGTTCCGCTAGTGCAAGACATTCCCGATATATTTCCTGCAGATCTACTAGGTGTACCACCCGATAGGGATATTCATTTCGATATTGACTTGGTGCCGGGCACTCACCCTATTTCTATTCCTCTGTATCGTATGGCACCAGCTGAGTTGAAGGAATTGAAAAAGCAGCTTCAGGAACTTCATGATGAGGGGTTTATTAGGCCTAGTATGTCACCTTGAAGCACACTGGTTCTATTTGTGAAGCAGAAGGATGGAACTATGTTGGTGTGCATCAACTATAGGCAGATGAACAAAGTTATAATCAAGAACAAGTATCCTTTGCCGCGGATTGATGATTTATTTGACCAACTTCAGGGTGAGAGGATATTCTCCAAGATTGATTTGAGGTTTCGGTACCACCAGTTGAAGATTCAGAACTAGGATATTCTAGACATGCTACGGTCAGTATGAATTCCTTGTGATGTTTTTTGGATTGACCAACACCCCCACATTATTTATGCATCCGATCAAAAGTGTATTCCGTCAATATCTTGATTCGTTTGTCATTGTATTCATTGATGATATCCTAGTGTACTCACGTAGCTAGGAGGAGCATGCCCAACAGTTGAGGATTGTACTGTAGAGGTTGCATGGTGGAGGTCACGATCGCGTGAGTGTGAGGTTGTTGTGTAGTGCGATCGCGTTGTGTTGTTCGCGTTCGCATAGAGTTGAAGGGAGCATGAGTGGGCTGAGCCGTTGGTTTATGTCCTGCTGATTGTGATCGTGTGTGGATGTCCATGATTGCGTAGTGTAATTTGATGGGGAAGCAGATTTGTTTTTCGCGATCGCGTGGGAGCTTCCGCGATTGTAGTGAAGAAAGAGGCCTGGGCACACAGTTTTTAAGTTCTATTTCGGGGGTTCTTGGCCATAACTTGTTTTTCCATTAGAGAGCTCGGTTGAAGGACATTTTGGACGAGCATTTCAGTGGGATTCTTTTGGTAAGTGTTCTTCAATAATTTTTGGTTCAATTTCATAAATTTGTCTTGATTTTCACCATGCAATTTGAAGATTTAAAGTAGAAAAGTTGGGAAAAATGGGAGGAAAATTTTGAAAATTATTTTGGTGTTTTGAGTGGGAAATTGAGGTCGGATTTTGGTAAATTTGGTTTGGGTAGACTCGTAAGGGAATAAGGACTCCGGTTTTGTATTTTTATCGAATTCCGAGATGTTGGCCCAGGGCTCGAGTTTGGCCGAATTTTGAGATTTTTGTATAGATATTTTCAATTGGGTTGAGTTCCTTTGGTATATATTAATGATGTTAAACTGGTTTTGGCTAGATTCGTAGCAATTGGGAGCCAGTTTGAGGGGCAAGAGCATTGCGGACTAGTATTGTGGCCCGGGAGAGGTAAGTAATAGTTTTAAATCTTGTCCTGAGGGTATGAAACCCCGGATTACGTATTTCTCATTGATTTAAGAATGGCGCACATGCCGAAGGACGAGTATGTCGCGCGCACTGATTTTTAGATTTGGACTAGGTCCACTCCGCGGCAACTAATGAGTTGCATATATTACTCAAACCTTATGTTAAATTATGTTCTCAAGATTGTTGAAATATTTGGGCTATAAGCCGTGTTTGGGGCCTCGTGCTGATCTACTTAGACCCCTTGGGGGCTTTTTACTACTGTTTTCCTCACTATTTAGTGATGATTTCACTCATCCACATTGTGCTTACTGTTTTCAAAACTCAGCCTGAATTACACTAGTTCAAGATTTAAAAAAAATGATGGTTTGGGTCGAGTAACCTGTTTTTCTTATTCGCCCGAGGGACATTTTCAGTGGTTCGGCTGGGTGAGTCTGAGGGCCTGATTGTGAGGATATTATACGCCATAGGTGGCTTGATATTAGCGCTTGGGCTGAAGGAGCACCTCCGGAGTCTGCACACACCCCCAGTGCGCGCACAGAGTGCCGAGTGACGACCGACGAGTGATTGGGAGGCATGAGTGAATGTGAGGTGTTGAGTGACTGATTGTGAGTGACTGTGTGGCATACCCGAGGGGCTGATTATGATACATGTTTTGCCGATGGGATACTTATGATTTTACTACTTTCACTCTGAGCTTATGAAATATGTTTTGCCCGAGGGGCCTCTATATGATTCATTTCATTTTCATACTAAATCTTTCGGTTTGAAGTTGTTGAAAATATACATCCTTCAAAGGATTTTTCTGAAGTTGGTTTTAAGGCATGATGATTTCATATATCTATGTTATACTGCTGGAAAGAAAGGTTGTGCATCTTGTGATTTGATGACATCTATTTTATGTGTTTCTTGCTGCTCAGACTTGATTTATTTTCATTACTACTGAGTTGGTGTACTCACATCAATCCATACACCTTGTGTGCAGATCCAGGTGTTAGGGCAGGGTGAGCTGTCTATCTGTTCCAGAGATTCTCGTAGGTTTGTGAGGTAGCTGCATGCATCAGCAGTCCTGCTCCCTCTCCTGCTTACTATTGTAGAATTTATTTTCATTGAGTTGTATATTTTATGTAGATGCTCATGACCTGTGACTCCGGGTTCTCGGGGGTTGTAATTAATATTCAGTATAGCTTTAACTATTTTATAAATGTTTAAAGGAAACCTTTATCGAAAATCGGTATAGTAAAGATGTGAATGGAAGCTTATTATGATTCGAGTTTTGTTTTTGGCTGGCCTAGGTCCATGATAGGCGTCACCATGACTGGCCCGGATTTGGGGTCGTGACAGTTTTCTATCAGAGCGCTAGGTTACATAGGACTCACCGGTCATGAACATGTGTAGTATAGTCTTGCGGATTGATACAGAGACTCTTGTACTTATCTTTGAGAGGCTGCGGAACCCTTAGTAAAATCTCACATTCTTAAATTTTTGTCGTGCGAATCCATTGTATCCAGCCAAGAGCGTAACTCTTGAATTCCTTCCATGTATTCGAACGCGCACGAGAGCGCTTGGTATCAGCTGTGCATCGATGGCTTGTGGCTTCCATAGATGAGATGTGATTTTGGCATATCGGTAATGGGCCAGTCTGGAGGACTTGAGGCCGGATTCATTCTGTGGCTTGATTGTTGAGAATTTCATTGTGTGGGCACATGTAATTGGGGACTTGTATGTCCGTTTGTGTTCTTATTGATGAGAATTGGTGACTAGATGCCTATGTGGTGAGTGTGATTTTATAGTTAGAGGTGTTCAGGCTGTGAGTTATGTCAAAATGGTTGGCTGGAAATGTGACATGATTTATTGAATGTTTGATTTCTGTCTCGATTTGGTATATGGACTTGAGTTGTGAGTATGTGGGAAGACCTCTCATGTTGTGTAGTTGTGGAGTGAAGCAGATTTTTCTGTTGGGTTATGAGTTCCTGGTGATGTATTGAGCTGATCATTTTGCCCAGTAACGTTCATGTATTTGATTTACAGTGTATTCCAACTATATTAGCACTCCTTGTTATTGTATTCATTGATGGTGTCCTGCCATATAGCGTAGCCAGGAGTAGCATACCTAGTATCTGAGGATGGCATTATAAGGATTCAGGGAGGAAAAGCTCTATGCCAATTCTCCGAGTGTGAATTTTGACTCGGTTCAGTAGCATTCTTGGGACACGTGGTGTCTAGTAAGGGTATCCATGTGGTCAGACATGTGTGGGTAGAGCTTCTAGAAGCTCGAGATTTCTGTGAACACCACTCCAGTGTTAGTTCTGCCATCAGCTTCAGGTTCTTACCGCGTATTGTGATGCCTCGAGGGTAGGCGTTAGTTGTCTTGCGATACAAGAAGGTGTAGTGATTGCGTGATAGTATGGTCTTCAAAAGTATATGGAGGGATAGCAGTTGAGGCTAAGCGGGTAGGGGTTTCTCCTGCAAGTTGTCCCAGGGTCCGTGGTCCCTATGTAGTTCTGTAATAAGTTCTCTTCTACTAGTAAATCATATATGTTGTAATTCGAGTTTAGATCACTTGTGGAAGTTGGTGTGACTATTGCAACGGTGAGTGTGAGATTTGCAGATGACTTGAGCTATTAGACGAGTGGTGTTATTATGGGCATTGTGAGTTATTGTGTGTCTCGATCGTTGGCTTTGAGTCAAGTGGGGGAGTCTGTTAATGCTAAGTGGATTGCATGATTTTGTGTGATATTGGTTTTAGTTCGAGGTATATTGGTAAATCAATTATGAACTGTAGGCGTGTGGTCTGGGAATGTTACGAGTAATGGAAATTTCTTCGATATAGGTTGTAATGTACTCTGTTGGGTAATTGGGTTCTATTGAATGATATAGTGGGAGTTGTAAAAGGTGTAGTATGTGCAGTGTATGAATTTGCTCGTGGCTTCAAGTGAGTGGGTTACTTTTCTAGTATGTTAGTATGCAAATGGGTCAGGTCGATTCTGTCTAATTGGTCGGTGTGATTGAGATTTGCGTTAGAGGGTGTCAAGACTTGTGGTACTTCTACATCATCACAGATTCTACATATCGGTATCAGGAGGGTGAAGGTAATGGCTTTAGATTCGCATGAAGTCTCTTCAGGGTAAGTATTTTGAGTGTGGTACTTTTGGGGATATTTGAGAGAGTATTCAGCGGCTTATGAGCCTTAGACGGTATGGTTTTGTGCTTGGGTCGCATGTGGTGAGTCTCGGGTGAAAAATTGTGGTATCACGGCAGGAAGAAGTACCAATTTGAGAGTAAGTCAAAAGAAACTTGGGTAAATAGGGAAACTCGGTAGTAGGTCGGATCGGCATGGTAAGGATACGATTAGTTCTTTGGGTGTTCATGAGGTGACGAGTTTTTCGGGTGTTTCTTAGCAATGCCCTTGGATTCTTGGTGGCCTGCGTAGCTTGGTTGAGTTAGAAGAATTCAGTCGTGATGGTTTGGTGTTGCGCAAATGGGATTTCGGATAGTTCCGGATTGTTTCAACCGCGGTTAAGGGTGCCTATTTTCTTTTGACGAATAGTGAACTTGCTTCTAAATGGGATCAAATGGAGTTTCTTTACTAGTTGGGTACATAGTTAGTTGTGGCTTAGAAGGGACCATGGAGTTCCCGTATTTTTTTTCCTAGGTCGGCATGGCGTGTGCGATATGTTGGGTAGAGTTGAGATTTGCATACGTGAGGTCATGGTTCGGTTCTGCAAGGAAGGTCATAAATTCTTAGGTAGCATGGGCAATTTCAGATGACTAGGTAGATGATATCACTAATGGGTGAGACTTGATGAGGGTATATATTTCAAAAAGAGCAAGGTGTTTGAGTTAAGGGTACTTCATTGGTATCGCGGCGCCCTATTGTTGGATAGACTGCTAATATTCAAGGTTGCTGCGTAAAAGGAAGAATTATAGGGGTATCCCTCGTGGAATGAGTGAGTATTTGGGATGTGTTATGTATTCGAGCGGTGGAGTTGTGATCAAATATGGTAATCCGTACGTATCATGGACTTCGAGACTGAGAGTTCTCATAAACATGATATTTTGTGGTAGTGAAACGTGAAGATGCGAGCAAAGCTAGTCGTATATTAGTATGTACCATGATTATGTCATTATGCACTATTCGGTAAGTTATATATCTGTTGTGGGTGATCAGAGTTAATTTAGGGTCACTGGTAGGCTAATATGGGTGTGTGTTCGGCACCGAGTCGGAATTGTTGGCTCCGAATTTCTATTATTGAGGAAGGTACCATTCGATTGTGATTGAGTTTAATCATATTCTAGAGTGATCCATGAGTTACCCTTTGGTGTTGCGAGGAGTGGTGATTATTGGTTATATGCACATATGGTGCGGTTCTAATTGGGCTTTATAGCTAGATTTGAGTAATGTAAGTAGTTGGGTGTTGCGGGATTGAGACATTTTTGTTATATACCTTCTGTTTCGGGTGGCATGGTATTGTCCAGTTTCCCCCGTGGTTATGGCAAGGCACGTTGAGTACTTGATGTCGAATTTCAAATGGTTACTGATTTTGGGCAAGGTGTCTTGAAGTATTTCAAGTGGACCAGAGTTGGATAAGATCGCGCAGTGTAGTAGAGTTATGTAGGGGTATGACCTTTGGTATTGGATACATGTGTTTTTCATTTTTACGTTGTGTGTCAGGCTATTAGTATGATATGGTAATGAAAATTGTTAATGGCAGGATAGTCCTCTCATGTGGATATTTTATATAATTTGATTGCATTGAGATGTTGTTGTTAAGTGAACAAGTTTCACAGGTTTTGGGCTTCGAATTGTATCGATGTGTCATGTTATCAGGGTGGTCGTGATGGATGAGAAGAGGTCATTGGACCTAGAGTGAATATTTTCAGAATTTTCTATAGCATAGTTGGAAGGATAAATATCGGGAGTCGGCTTAGAAATCTGCTATAATTCGTATTTGAGAAGGGAGAATTTCACGTCTGACTGATCGGACGAATGGTTGTTAGTTCTATGTGCTTCTTTCATCATCATCAGTATATGGAAGTGTTAGAGCAAGGCGTTTCATGATAAGAGGTTATGTGCCAGTATTGGGTTGTTTTGAGCAGTTATTGAGGTTAAGAGTTATCGCTATGAGTGTTTGAGTCACGCGATGTATTATATGATTTCATATTCGGTGTGTATATGGCTTGATTCAGCATGTTCAGACTTGTTCAGTCTGTATTTATGGAAATTTTTATCTTGTATATTATGTCAAAAGTGGGAATTTGGTTCTAAGGTTTATGGGCCAGGATTTGGATTTCGAAATTCCAACGGTATTGTGCTATTGTACCTATATGGGATAGGGTGACGTGCGATCACCCCAGGGTATGTGCATGGTAAGCTACATAACAGTTTGATAGTGTTGGAGAACAACTCTTGGAACGTTCGAGGACGAACGTATGTTTAAGTGGGGGAGGATGTAATGACCCGGCCGGTCGTTCCGAGAGTTTAGCCCCGTTTCCCCCATTTCTGCCTTATTTAGGTGGTTCAGCTTCATTTATGTGTGTTGGGTCGGTTGGTTCGGGTTCAGAGTGGTCATGGTGAGAATTAAGCCATTTTAGTCTCTCAAGGTAGCCTAATAGTTGAGAAAGTCAACTGAGAGTTGACTTATTGGTGAACGACCTCAGAATATATATTTTAAGGCTCAGATAGCTTCGTTAGGTGATTTGGTACTTAGGAGTGTGTTCGGAATGAAGTTGTGATGTCCGGTGTAGAATTTGGCTTGAATTGGCGAAAGTTAGTTTTTGGCGATTTTCGGTTGGTAGAGGAAAATGGGCTATCCGGGTCGGAATGGGATTCCGAAAGTTGGAGCAGGTCTGTCATTTCATTTTGGATATGTGTACAAAATTTCAGGTCAATCGGATGTGTTTTGGTTGGTTTCGGCATCATTGGCGATATTTAGAAGTTCCAAAGTTCATAGGCTATAACTTGATGTGATTTTGGGCTTTTGCGTTCTTTTGGTATTTTGAAGGCTCGACTAAGTGTGAATGATGTTATGGGATATGCTGGTATATTTGGTTGAGGTCTCGAGGGCCTCGGGTGTGTTTCGGGTGGTTAACGGACCAACTTTTGGCTTAAAAATTGGGCAAATTTTTTCTGGTGTGAGTTTTTGGTTTCCTTCTACGCGTTCGCGGGAGGGTGTTTCTGATTGCGTAAACCTAGCTGGGGATGGCAGGATTTTTTTTATAAGCGATCACATGGTGTAGGTCGCGATCGCGTGAGTGCGAGGTTGTTGAGGAGTGCGACCGCGTGGTGTTGTTCGCGTTCGCATAGAGTTGAAGGGTGCATGAGTGGGCTGAGTCGTTGTTCTTCGCAATCGCGTAGAGTGGTTTTTGATCGTGTGGGCTTATGTCCTACTGAATCGAGATCGCGTGTAGATGTCTGCGATCGCGTAGTGTAATTTGATAGGGCAGCAGATTTGTTCTTCGCGATCGTGTGGGAGCTTCCGCGATCGCAGTGAAGAAAGAGGCCTGGGCAGACAGTGTTTAAGTTCTATTTCGGGGGTTCTCGGCCATAACTTGCTTTTCCATTAGAGAGCTCGGGGGAAGGGCATTTTGTACGAGCTTTTCAGTGGGGTTCTTGTGGTAAGTGTTCTTCAATAATTTTTTGTTCAATTTTATGAATTTGTCTTGATTTTCACCATGCAATTTGAGGAATTAAAGTAGAAAAGTTGGGAAAAATGGGAGGAAAATTTGGAAAATTCTTTTGGTGTTTTGAGTGGCCAATTGAGGTCGGATTTTAGTAAATTTGGTATGGGTAGACTCGTAAGTTAATGTGGATTCTAGTTTTGTAGTTTTTATCGAATTTTGAGATGTGGGCCCGGGGCTCGGGTTTGGCCGAATAATGAGATTTTAGTATAAATTGATATTTTTCGATTGGGTTGAGTTCCTTTGGTATATATTAATGATGTTAAACTGGGTTTTGCTAGATTCAGAGCAATCAGGAGCCAACTTGAGGGGCAAGAGCATTGCGGACTAGTATTGTGGCCCGGGAGAGGTAAGTAATAGTTTTAAATCTTGTCCTGAGGGTATGAAACCCCGGATTACGTATTTCTCATTGATTTAAGAATGGCGCACATGCCGAAGGACGAGTATGTCGCGCGCACTGATTTTTAGATTTGGACTAGGTCCACTCCGCGGCAACTAATGAGTTGCATATATTACTCAAACCTTATGTTAAATTATGTTCTCAAGATTGTTGAAATATTTGGGCTATATGATGTGTTTGGGGCCTTCGTGCCGATCTACTTAGACCCCTTGGGGGCTTTTTACTGCATTTTTCCTCACTATTTATTGATGAGTTCACTCAGCCACATTGTGTTTACTGTTTTCGAAACTCATCCTGATTTACACTACTTCGAGATTTAAAAAAATGATGTTTTGGGTTGAGTACCCTGTTTTACTGATTCGCCCGAGGGTCTTTTTGAGTGGTTCTGCTGAGTGAGGTCGAGGGCCTGATTGTGAGGATATGATACGCCACGAGGTGGCGTGATATTATCGCTTGGGCTGAAGGAGCCCCTCCGGAGTCTGCACACACCCCCAGTGAGCGCACAGAGTGCCGAGTGACGAGTGAATGGGAGGCATGAGTGACTGTGAGGTGCTGAGTCACTGATTATGAGTGACTGTGAGGCATGCCGGAGGGGCTGATTATAATACATGTTTTGCCGATGGGCTAATTATGATTTTACTACTTTCACTCTAAGCTTATGAAATATGTTTTGCTCGAGGGGCATCTATATGATTCATTTCATTTTCATACTAAATATTTCGGTTTGAAGTTGTTGAAAATATACACTCTTCAAAGGATTTTTCTGAAGTTGGTTTTAAGGAATGATGATTTCATATATCTATGTTATATTGTTGGAAAGAAAGGTTGTGCATCTTGTGATTTGATGACATTGATTTTATGTGTTTCTTGCTGCTCAGACCTGATTTATTTTCATTACTACTGAGTTGGTGTACTCACATTACTCCCTGCACCTTGTGTGTAGATCCAGGTGTTAGGGCAGGGTGAGTTGTCTATATGTTCCGGAGATTCTCGGAGGTTTGCGAGGTAGCTGCATGTGTCCGCAGTCCTGATCCCTCTCCTGCTTACTATTATAGAATTTATTTTCGTTGAGTTGTATATTTTATGTTGATGCTCATGACCAGTGACTCCGGGCTCTCGGGGGTTGTATTTAATATTCAGTATAGCTTTAAGCGTTTTATAAATGTTTAAAGTAAACCTTTATGGGTAATCGGTAAAGTAAAGATCTAAATGGAAGCTTATTATGATTCGAGTTTTGTTTTTGGCTGGCCTAGTTCCATAATAGGCACCATCACGACTGGCCTGGATTTACGGTCATGACATAAATAAGGTAAAAATAGTTATGAGATTGAAAGAATCATGACGACAAGTCGAGTTGTGAGAAAGAGGCCTAAAGGGGAGAATGCCCTTGCATTTGGATTTATTAATAGAACAGTTCCCTTGATGGAAAGGACAGTATTAAAGTAATCATGAGAGCTATAGGTTATGAGATTGATAAGCGCAACAGTCAACACTCGAAATCTTCCAAAGGGGGGAATAATGTTACACCTCATGTTTTCGTACGTAAGGGTACGTCGGAAGTCAGTTGATATTAGCATAAAAATGAGATCATATTTGGGAGTACATAAATTAAGTTAGCCATGTTATGGATGTATAAATATTTAAGATCACGAAAATCAAGTACCAAAAGGGTTAGAAGGTTTAGAACTTAAACGGATCCAAGAAAATAAGTTTCGTTCAAAGTCGACAAGTTGGGAACGTAATAACCCATACTTTTGGGATGAGACTAGCGTGATTAACATGATAAGAATATGATGTTATGATGTATTTTAGTCGTATGATAGTTGTGTGTGGATGTATAGGGAGTAGGTTTTGTGTGTTCTAACAAGTACAAGGTAAGTTTATGCTTCTCTTCTCTTAGCTAAACTTCTACGAGTTGTAGCTCGATCATAAAGACTAGAACTTGCAAGTTTCAAAAGAGTAATATGTTGTTTGGATGTTGTGTCACTATTTTGTGAACTAATTGTGGCTGAAAATTAGTAAGGATAATTTAATATGTGGAGCTTAATTTTTTTGATAAATTTTGGAAGGAAGAAGGGGTTTAAAACTTTATTTTTTTAGTCACAAACCGAGCTTGCCGCTTGTCGGGATTGTTAAACTGTTTTGAAAGGAATATTATGAGTATTGTTGATATTGTTTAGGTTGTTGTTGGTTTTTATAATATGTGGGATGTCATATAAATATGGCAGGTGCTGTCTTTTTTATCATAGAATAAAGTTTGTCGTTCAAATGAAACAAGTTACAACATTCACATTGTGATGAAAGTATTGGTCATTGCTTGTAGATACAGGAGTTACAGACTAAGTTAGCTTTGGGATTGGACAGGATATTTTGAGGTATGTAAGGTCTTCCTTTATTTTCTTTAGCATGATTCCGTAAGTTATGTTTCCCTCATAAGGAATTCAGGGGGATGAGGCTTTGTATACGTATTATACCGACAATTAAGGTCCGTTCACGAGTATGGTCATATGAATGTTGAATTGGATTATGTTCATCGCAGTTTCATGTATTCTTGAGTAAATAGAGCCTTCCAAAATTTCCTTGTCTTTTATATGTAACAGGACGCCTAGATGTTAATTAAACATTATGTACGAATGGTCTGATGAATCAGAAGCAATATAGTGTCTCTATAATGGGGGATCTTTCATTACTTACAAGTTTGTGTTCACAAAATTGGTAAATACCCACGAAGGTAGTTGCATTGACCTCAAGTTAAATAAGGTTGATTATATATGAGGGTGGTGTTAAGAGACGATATATGTTACCTATGGAGTCACAAATTATAGAATATGATAAGTTTAGCAACAAGAATATAAGTTGATAAAGCGTAAATCTCGCAATTCTTGTTACGTATTGATGAATGGATATATATATATATATATATATATATATATATATATATATATATATATATATATATATATATATATATATGAATATGTATGTATGTATATGTATGTATGTATGTATAACGAGTAGCCTCACAAGCTAAGAATTTTACATAGCTATAAGTAGAAAGAATCATGTAATCCCCATAAATGAGCTGTAATGTGAAATAAGGATAGAAGTAAGATTTAAAAATAGATACAGCATTCTTTATGGCTAAATAATATAGAATACGAAGGATGACATAGAAAGTTGCTAAGGAATAAGGATTGGTTATTGTAGCGAGTTAGTAGTGAACTTGTATGTTTATGAATACGAGTTTATCTGTTAATGATTGAATGATGTCTGCATGATTGATACAAAATGAATGGTATAAGACATTATCCCTATGGATGGTCTAATACGCGTAGGTTTACAGAGAAGCTCTATGGATGGTCTATGAAAGCATAAGTGCATAATGAAGGTTGACTATGGACGGTCTCAGTTGCACGCATAGCCAAACCTCAGTACTATGAGCCGTATGGACGGACTACTATGCAATGTGTATGAGCCACTAGTTATTCATGTTTATGAAGGAGCCTTTCGGATGATCTCTTATGAAACACGTAAGTGCCACTTTTATGCCATGCAGCCGTAGAGATGTTTGATCTGTCTATGGTAAGTATTCAGATATAAGGTATGATAGCTAGAAGAATGTTATAGATGGAGTTCAATAATATGATGGTTTCCAGTACAAATAGCATATGGGAACAAGTTCAAGTATATCACGACACAAATTAGATGTTCTCGGCCAACGGAGCCTTCCCTTTACAGTCTACATCCTTTGTAAGGTAAGTTGGATAATTCAATACTTAGATATGTTATGCGTTAGAATAATGTAAGTATGATTCCTGGATTTCATTGACCCTCCATATTTATTTCACTGTAACATTTATACATGCCAGTTCAGTTTTAATTAAGTTATTCATATGTTACCTACCTTACATACATAGTACATTTCTTTGTACTAATGTCCCATTGTCGGGAAACTGCAGTCATGCCTGTAGATTCATGTATTCAGTTTGACGGGCTCTTATCATGGACGGAGTTGATATCCAACTGAGAATTCGCAAAGCTCCATTTCATCCGGAGTACATCCGAGTCTAGAGGTTATCCGACAGTCATATGTATATATATGTTTATGGGTAGGTTAGTGTCGTGTCCTGACCATATGTTGATGTCAGATACTCTTAGAGGCTTTATCAAAGGTTCACTATGTACAGCATGTCAGAGGCATTGACAGCCCGAGTGTATTTATGTTTTGAGTATGATAGCTCGCTGATACATCATTTTTCCACTTACAGTTACACAATACGAGTTGTGTCTATGTTGGCCCATGATAGTTACCGAAAGAATGAGTTCAGCCAAGTCGGCCTATGTATGCTCTAGTTTTTATTATATGATAATGAGTTACAGAGTGGTTCGTCAGGTCAGTATGGCACCAGTGCCAGCCATGCCTCCCTAGATTGGGGCGTGAAAAAATGGTATCATAGCATGTTGTGTCCTAGGGAGTCTACAAAGACGTGTCTAGGAGAGTCTCTTCTATTGGTGTGTTATGCACCACACTTATAATTGAGAGGCTACAGGGTATTTAGGAAATGTTACCCTTCTTTTTTTTCCAGATCGTACCATCAAGATGAGTCATAATAAGTCAGTATGAAGCTCCTGCCAGATTGTGTATGCACTAGGGGTGCAAGTGCTATAGTAGAACTGCAAGGTGTGGATATAAATTCCACCTATATGGAAAGAAGTTGATGAAAGCGACAGAAGATAAGGTAAGTAAGGTAAAGGTGAAGAAGGTATGAGATACTCAAGTTCACAAGGTTGTGAATAGTCTAAACTTCAGATAGAGGGCTAGAAGTGTCGTGATTCAATATCCAGATGTTCTCGGCCAACGGAGCCTTCCCTTCACAGTCTACATCCTTTATAAGGTAAGTTGGATAACTCAATACTCAGATATGTTATGAGTCAGAATAAGGTAAGTATGATTCCTGGATCTCATTAACCCTCAAGATTTCTTTCAGTATATCATTTATACGTGTCAGTTAAGTTTTAGTAAAAATTTTCCTATATTACCTGCCTTATATACATAGTATATTTATTTATACTAATGTTCCATCGTCATGGCACTGCATTCATGCCTGCAGGTTCATATATCAGTTTGACGGGCTCTTATCATGGACAGAGTTGATATTAAGCTGAGGATTCTCAAAGCTCTATTTCATTCGGAGTACATCCAAGTCTAGAGGTTATCAGACAGCCTTATGTGTGTGTGTATGTGTGTGTGTATATATATATATATATATATATATATTCTTATTGGTTGGTTAGTATCATGTACTGACCATATTTTGATGCCAGATACTTTTAGAGAATGTGTAGACATAGTTTCAGTATTTATAGTATGTCAGAGGCCTTGACGGCCCATATGTATTCATGTTTTGAGTATGATGGCTCGCTGGTACAGTATTTTCCCACTTACAGTTACATAGTACGAGTTGTGTCTATGTTGGCCCATGATAGTTACAGAAAGAATGAGTTCAGCCAAGTTGGCCTATGTATGCTCTAGTTTTTTGTTAAACAATCATGAGTTACATAGTGGTTTGCTCGGGACAGTATGACACTGCGTGCCTGCCACGCCTCCCCAGGTTGGGGCGTGAAAGCAAGGTCGGGTAGAAAGCATCTAGAAGGCATGCTTGACCGGGTTATATCATGACACGAATTAGATGTATATACGACATTAGATATCCTCGGCCAAAGGAGCCTTCCCTTTACAATCTACATCATTTGAAAGGTAAGATGGATAATTCAATACATAGATGTATTATGAGTCACAATAAGGAAAGTATGATTCCCGGATCTCGTTGACCCTCCAAATGTTTTTCAGTATATCATTTATATATGTCAGTTTAGTTTCAATTAAGTTATTCATATATTATCTGTCGTACATACATAGTACATTTCTTTGTATTAATGTCCCATCGTCAGGGCACTACATTCATACCTGCAGGTTCATGTATCTAGTTTTACGGGCTCTTATCATGCACGGAGTTGATATCCAGTTGAAGATTATAAAAGCTCCATTTCATTCGGAGTACAACCGAGTCTAGAGGTTATTAGACAGTCTTATGTGTATATTTATATAAGCTTATTGGTAGTTCATTGTCATGTCCTGACTATATTTTGATATAAGATACTCTTAGAGGTTGTGTAGACACTGGTTCAGTATGTACAACATGTTAGAGGCCTTGACGGCCCGTGTGCATTCATGTTTTGAGTACGATGGCTCACTGATACAGTATTTGCCTACTTACAGTTACACAGTACAAGTTGTGTCTATGTTAGCCCATGATAGCTACAGAAAGAATAAGTTCAGCCAAGTCGACCTACGTAGGTTCTTATTTTTGTTAAACGATCATGAGATACATATGGTTTTCCCGGGCCAGTACGGCACAGGGTGCCAGCCACGCCTCCCTAGGTTGGGGCCTGACAACAAGGTTGGGTAGAAAGTATCTAGAAGGCTTGCTTGATCAGGTTATCTCAATTTAGCACGGTAGCGCTCCCCGAGTTTGGTTTGTGACAATTGTATAGATGCCCATGTACTCAGTGACAATCGAATTTTTGGGAAATATTGTATTGAGTCACGATATTTTTGGTATCCGTATTTATGAGGCCTACTGGAGATAGACTCCTATCTATGCTAACTATCTTTGTTTGGTTTTATTTGTTATGTTTGCATGTATAGTATGGTAAATTCTAAAGTGTAAAATGTTTACCACTTAATGCTATGCTAATAGAATAATTAAAAAAAGACTTATTCCCTAAATGACTACTCTAACTTTGTCCAAAAAAACTGGAATACGAATGAGATCCACAATGCCATCATTGTATGGCCGATAGTAGTACAGGAAATGACGCCTTCGATTTTACTCTTAAACTTACTTTGTTATGTTTTCATATTTTAAAGATGTGTGGTTTATTGTGATTGTCGTCTTGCCTAGTATTATGATAGGCGTCATCACGACATGTGAAATTTAGGTCGTGACACTTGTGCCATTTTTGGAGTCCTTAAACTCGAGGACAAGTCTTTCTCAACCAAGGGAGGATGATGAAAATGAGGAATATATATTAAATTTTATTAATTTTGGCCAAGATCTTATTTTATAGCACAAGTCCAAACATATGGACTTATTTTCAAGAAGCGCATTAAGTCCAAGAAGCTCAAGATTGATTTCAAGAAGCTAAAACTCTTTTCTTCTTAAAATAGGATATAATTTCTTGTTTCCTTTTCTTGGTAGGATTATACTTTATTTTGTTGTCTTCGTTTAAGAATAAGAATTTTTCCTTTAGAAGGATTACAGTTTCCTTTCCTTGTGGAATAAGGATTTTACTTTTTTATCTTTAGATATTTTATTTCCTTATTAGAATAGGAATTGTTGTTATTAAATAAGAAACCCTAGGCCTATGTAAAGGTTTCTCATGCCATGTAGAGTAGAAATTCATATTTTTGCGGTTTGCCCTTGTTTTACATAGAGTGTTTTTCTCTATTTTGTATTCTTTATCCTTTTTTTGTTTCCAAGCAAGGAGGTGATAGTATTTATCTTGTATTCAATTGCGTGTGGTGTTTCTTTATCAGATTAATTGATTCCAAGTGGTGACTTTAGGAACTTGTTTAGTTCTTGATCTTTCAAAAACACGTTTCTTGATCTAAATTCGTTCTTTTGATATCATATAATCATAACTTTTATTGAACTGGTGTAACATCAATATTTACTTGTTTTGAACGAGTGAATAGTCTTTCTTATAGTTCAGATTGTCATCTTTCACCTTGTTTTTGAGTCATCAATTCCGAGTCCTAAAACCTGAGATACGTTGTTTCTTGAAATCGGCCCACAAATCACATTTTCATTTCAAGATCTTGATCCTGGTCCGTTTCTTCTTTGTTAACTCGAAGAATCACATCAACTTGTCTAAAAACCACACATAAATTCAACTGTACCATTTACGGGTAAAATGTTTGGCACCCAACATGGGTTTAGATAGATTTGTAATTGAATTGATCCCTGCATCTATTACTAACTTATTTAATTCTTTGTTCTTATCAAAAATCATTAAAAATGGCAGATAATATATCACACACAACGTAGAGGCCCAAGGAAATCAGCCTCAAAATGAAGATTCCATCAGCAATACCCACAATGAAGGGACAAGGCCACGCTGGCTCACGGCTAAAAATATCCACAACACATTTGAGAGGCAACTCTTGATGATGCTGAAGACGAGCATGCCGTTGAAACAGTAAGGATCCTGAGGGATAAATAAAACTCCATTATGAGCCATCTCTCGTGGCAGGATATGGTCATGAAGAAATTAAGACAAGCATTGTCAGGTGCTTCCAACAACGCGAATGGACAAGGTCCAATTCTGCCCGGAGCTCCCGCAAATCAAACAACGCAAAGAGTCAATAAAAGCACCCCAAGGGGCGAAGTCTTCTTTTATAGCGGATTCAGTAACACCAATGAAAATGATCCCTTTAAAACCGAGCCCATGTGTTTTATAAGGGAAATAAATGCCTGACCAAATCAAATTTCGTGCGCGCCACCTGTATTGAAAGGATTGGATTCAAAGTAGTACACTCAACTACCGTTCAAACTGCGCGCGAAACCATAATTAATCCCGATACGGTTCAAAATGCCAAATGTGACGAATCATGATGGGACTTCATATCCTCAAGAGAATATCACCACCTATCCCATGGAAGTGAAGGGAAACGATTTGGCTCTGCACGAGATTGAGTCAGTCTTATTGAAGAAATTTGGAGAGACCCTCACGATGGAGCCCTGACATGGTATTCGCTCTTGCTCGAGTATTCCATAGATTCCTTTGAGATACTCGTGGATTCTTTCATTAAGGCTCATGTTGGGGCCAGGAAGGTACATGCCCAAAAGGCCGACATATTGAGGATTGCACAAGGGGTGTCCGAATTGCTACGGGAGTTCATGACCAGATTCCAAAAGGAAAGAATGTTGCTACCAGTTGTATCGGACGAATGGGCAACTAAAACATTCACTAAAGTTCTAAATATGAGGAGTCCTGATGCTTCCTTGAGATTGAAGGAAAGTCTTGTCATGTTCCAACCAACAACATGGACAGATGTTCACAACCAATACGAATCAAAGAGAAGAATTGAGGATGATCATCTCGGTTTCCCGATATCAACCAAGGGTCGATATCGGGAGAAGAATAAAGAGAAGTCAAGAGATGAATTCGACTCAAATTGACGGTCTTCAAGGGGTCAATTTCTGCCATATGAACCGGCCGAAGGATGCGGTAGAGGTTTTTGGTCTTTTGACAAATTCCCCACCCGATAGGAGAACTGATCGCAGTCGAAATAATAGGTCATTGAAGGATAAGGATACATTAGGTTCTCAAGACTCCTCCTATCCCAGACTTTTCGAGTACAACTTTAACGTCAGTATAGTCGAGTTGCTGTCTATTATGAGGAACATTAAAGAGGCATGATTCCCGAAGCCAATGAGATCTAATCCCAGTCAAAGAGATCCTAATTTATGGTGTGAATATCATTGGTCAAAAGGTCACCGGATAGAGGACTGTCGGCATGTGCGCGAGGAGGTGACGACATTACTGAAAAAGGGACATCTCAATAAACATTTAAGCAATCTGGCTAAAAAAAACTACGAACGTAATCGTGATAATGTAGAACCTTCATAAGTAGGAGAATATCCCCCACGTTTTGACAATCAACATGATTTTTTGGGGGAACGAGATTAATGGTGTGACATTTTCAGTAACAAAAAAGATGAAGGTGCTAGTCAGCCACAACAAGAGACTCCGGGAAGTTGCTAAGGACGACATCACTTTCATGGAGGAAGATGCAGGTAGACTGCTGATGTATCACAATGATGCATTGGTAATCTCTTTAAATTTCTTAGATTTTAAAATTTATCGTGTTGTGGTGGACCTAGAAATTTCAGCCAACATTATCCAAAGGAGAGTCTTAAAGCAAGACAAGCTCATCGGAAGCATCATTCCGGCCACAAAACTTCTTGTTGGGTTCAACCTAGAAAGCGTGACAACCTGAAGAGAGATCCTGTTGCCCACGAATGCCGAGGGGGTGATGAAGATGACACTTTTCGATGTGGTGGACGGTTGGGCTATAATATTTTCCTTGGGAGAATATGGTAGTACGAGATGAAGTATTTTCCATTACCATATTTGCTGAAATTCCCAACTTCCGAGGAAATTAAACAAATAAGAGGTGAACAACCTGTAGCAAAGAAGATGAATGCAATATCAGTTTCTAGTAGTAAGGGGAAGAAACGTGTGTGCATAGCAATTACAGGAACCGGCACCTGCACACAAGCCATCCAAATCCTATCAGGTACCAAGATATTTTCATGTAACAGAGGAAACAGATGCAACAAAATCCACGGCAGAAGAACATGAACAAGTCGCATTGTTCTAAAAATTCTTGGAAAGGAACTTCCACTTGGGGATAGAACTACACCCCTAGCTCAGGTCTAGATTTATTTAGTTTCTTAAACTTAATGTCGATTGTTTTACGTGGTCTTATGCAGATATGATAGGTATCCCGCCAGAAGTCGTCGTGCACAAACTAAGCTTGGATCCCAACATCCCTCCGGTAAGACAGAAAAAAGAACCAATTGCCAAGGTCAGGAATAAATTCATCAAAGAATAGGTAACTCTCTTGCTTCATATTGGTTCAATCCGAGAGGTAAAGTATCTTGACTAGCTAGCTAACATAGTAGTAGTTCCAAATGAAGAATAATAAGTTTTTCATGTGCGTAAACTATAAGGATTTAAATAAGGCGTACCCAAAGACTCCTTCCCACTACCAAACATTGATCAAATGATTGATGCAATAGACAGGTACGAGTTAATGAGTTTCCTCGATGCTTACTGTGGATACAACCAAATCAAAATGAACTCGGAGGATCAGGAAAAAACTTCATTCATAACAAAATTTTAGCACATATTGTTACAATGTGATGTATTTCGGGCTAAAGAACGCTGGAGCCACTTATCAACGCCTCGTAAACAAAATGTTTGAGAAACAAATAGGAAAAATAATGGAATTTTACATAGAAACACCTGCAAGAGACCTTTGACATCTTAAGGAAAAATAACATGAAGCTTAACCCCAAGAATTGTGCTTTCAGGGTCAGCTCCGGTAAGTTCCTGGATTTCCTTGTGTCACAAAGGGGGATAGAGCTTAACCCCGATAAAATTAGAGCCATCGAAGACATCCTGTACCAACTATCAAGCGTAAAAGCGGTTCAAAGACTGACATGGAGACTGGCCTCTTTGAGCATATTCATTTGTTGGGCTTCAAAAAATTCCTCTGTTTCTTTGCACTTCTCAAAATAAGAATAACTTTGAATGGACACCAGAATGTCAGCATGCTTTGAAGGATTTGAAAAGGTTTTTGTAAAGTCCTTTGTTATTGTCAAAACTAGAGGAAGGCGAACAACTATTAATATACTTAGCCATCTTGGAGGTAGCGGTAAGTGTTATTTTAGTCCGCGAGGACGAAGTTACGATATCTCCTATTAATTATGTAACTAAATTTTTTACAGGAGCAGAAAGTTGCTACCCAAATATGGAAAAGTTGTCCTTAGCCCTTGTAGTCGCCGCTTGAAAGCTAAGGCCTTATTTCTAATGTCACCCGATAGTTGTGCTGACCACTATTCCCATACAAAATATTCTTCATAAACCTGACTCTCAAGTAGGTTGTCCAAGTAGGTCGTCGAAATGAGCGAATTTGACATAGAATATAAACCTAGGACTGCGATTAAGTCACACGTTTGGCTGATTTTGTGGCTGATTTAAGTCTGGGACTTTTACCTTTTGCTACCAAAGAAGCAGTAATGGTGTCGGAATCGACATTAGGATTTTTGACCTTGTTCACGGATGAAGCTTCCAATGTTATAGGGTCCGGGCTCGGCATATTGTTAAATACACCCTCGGGAGAAACCATAAGGTAGGCCATAAAAACGGTTCATCTTTCTAACAATAAAGAATAGTATGAAGCTTTAATTGGAGGACTCCAATTGGCCAGGGGACTAGACTTCGAGGTCATAGAAATCAAATGTGATTCCTAATTGGTTGTAAATTAGGTCTATGGGTTCTTCGAAGCAAAAGAGGAATGAATGCAACAATACGTAGTGAAACTCCATGCTTTGCTTGCTCAGTTCCAGGAATGGTCAATTCAATATCTCGAGGGAAGAGAATGCTGAAGAAGATGCATTAGCCAATATTGTATCGTCCACAGAGATAAAGGAATCCAACTGTGATATGGTCCTACAGCTTATGCATTAGGTATTGGACACGGATTGCTAATACGAGGTAAACGCGACAATTCTGGTCTAGGACTAGAGAAGCGGTATTATTGACTCTTTCAAGCACAGAAAGTTTCCTGAAGATCCTAAGGTATCTCTGATGCTGCACACTAAATCAGTTCGATACAGCTTCAAGGGAAGTCAATTGTATAGAGGATCTTTCCAAGGCTCATTAGCCTGATGTTTAGGATCCTCCGAAGCTAATTATGTTATGCGATAATCCCACAAAAGAAATCTGCAGAAGTCACTCAGGCGTGGATTCCTTAGTGTTAAAATTAATTAGGGAAGGATACTACTGGCCCCGGACAGAAGAAGACACCAAAGCTTATGTTGAAAAATGTGATAAATGTCAACTCTATGCACTGTTGGTACATCAACCGGCAGAGCCATTGCACTTAGTTTTGTCACCATGGTCATTCATGAAGTGGGGGATGGATATCGTCGGACTGCTACCACGGGCCCCTGTCCTTACCAGAAGATCGACGAACGTGAAGTGGTAGATTTCTTGTGGGAGAATATAATTTGCAGATTTGGGATACTAGAGGAGAATAGTCTACGACAATGGGCAATAATTTATAGGCGCAAAGGATACAAAGTTCTTTGAAGACATAAATTAAAAAGGATCACGTCATCACCCTACCATCCGAGTGAAAGAGGCCAAGCAAAATCAACCAACAAGGTGATTATACAAAATCCCGAGAAGAGATTGGGAGCAGCTACAGGTAAATGGTTCGAAGATTTGCCAGGAGTACTATGGGCATACTGAACAATAACCAAGTCAAGCACGGGGGAATCTCTTTTCTCTCTTATGTACAGTGTGGAAGCTCTGATCCTGGTGGAAATAGAATAACCTACCCTTAGACATTTCCAGGCAGACGAAGAAGCAAATAATGAAACAATGTTTGTTAAATTGGAGTTGCTCGATGAACACAGGGACTTGACACATATAAGGATGGAATCCCAAAGCTGAGAATGGAAAGGTATTATAATCGAAGAGCCAACCTACATTATTTTAAAGTGGGAGACTTGGTTTTAAGGAAAGTCGCTCAGAATACCTGGGAGCTCAATGCAGGGAAGCTAGGTCCAACATGGGAAGGCCCCTATTGAGTTTTATCTGTCACCGGAAAAGGTTCATACGAGTTGAAAATCAAGATGGAGGAAAATTTCCAAACAACTGGAATATGGCACACCACAAGAGATATTATTACTGATGAGCCTCGCCTATACTGAAACTATGTGCTGCACTTTTTCCCTTCATCCAGTTTGTGTCCCAATTGAGTTTTTCTGGCAAGGTTTTTAACAAGGAAGCAACTGAAATCATACTACGAAGGAAGCTTCAGTAGAAGAAATAAGACCTTTAAATTAAAAGCATGCAAGAAAAGAACCACTATGGAGCGGTTAGATAGTCTTTTGCTCGGTAGCAAAGTGCCCACCGAGAAGTAAAGTTTGTTGTCAAGAAAATATCACCCAACCGTTCGCATGTGCAACCCACTGGGGGACTGTTATATAATCTTTGGCTCAGAAGCATAAATTCCTAAGGGGAAGTGAAGTTTGCTATCGAACTGAAGATTATCTAGCAATTCACTAGTGGAATCCTCAAAGGTGCAAAATTTCCAAGTTTCATATTCACATTCTTCGCATCCGAACACGGGAGGGTGATATGAGGATATCGCAATAATGACTGCTACATTGACCGGAATACGAAACCCTAAAATAAAGTTGTATCATTTGTTGCACCCTATTTTGCACTAGCCAGGACAGAATTCTATATGTGGTTTCTCTGTTATTGATGAAAGAGAATTTCCACCTAATATATAAAGGTATACTAGGTTACCTATTTATTTAATAAGTTATGTTCATTACAAGTCTGCAAACTGGTGAGGTTATGGGTAAGGGTTTTTGTTCTTCTAAGGGGAAGGTGTTAGGCACCCCATAAAATCTACCCGAGGAAGCACCATAGGACTTAAACTAATTTTAAAGGACTCAATTATTTACATTGTTCTTGATTATACTAAGGCAGAACTACATACTAAAGGGAATGTATACGTGTAAGACTTAAGAAGGGGGTGGAATTATAAAGGAGTTATTAGACTCTAAGAGAGATTTTTGAAAGTGGTTTATATTTTAAAGCTTGTACTTATTAAGCTTAGAAGGTGATTATCTTTGAAGAAACAAATGTTTTTGCAATTGTAGAAAATATATGCCATAACAGAGAGTAATGTACCTCAATTTTTCCTTAAAATTCTGAAGAAGGTGGGTCTTTGAAAATCCATTTGGGTGATCGTTCGTTACAGCCTTTTTATGAAAATCTGGTTTCGTTCCTTGTTAGTGAAAATCAGTGATGCTTTCATAATTTCTTTGAAAATGGGTTGTCGTCCTGATTAAGGGCCTGAGCTTCAAAATCTTTTAAGACAAGTGAGTGTGCAAGATGAACAGGCTAGAATTAATAGGAGGTGAAGATTAATTACTAGCTATTTCCGTTTAAGTTCTATATTAGTTAGGTTTGCCTATGTTTCATGTAATAATAGAGCATGAAAGAAAAAATACATAATCTACTATATGAGTGTTAAATACATAAGAACAACATATGATAAAACAACAAAGGCAGAAAACAAAAGATAATGAAGGTACTAAACTAAGCTATGGAAATAATAAACAATAATGAAAGTGGTAGCGAGAGACCACTGGACTTTGATAATTGGGCCTCAACGAAGTAGGCCTATCGACTTGAGAGATGCAGCCATGTCAAGACTGGAGTCTTCAAAAATGCAGCAAAGGCTGGTTTGGGCCTTATTTCCTTAGGAATTCAATCGGCCCAAATGTAATGCCCAAAAGAATAAAAGGTCATTAGAAATATTCTCACATTCAAATACACATGACAGGTATATAAAAAAATAATTGATACAAGGAAATAATCAATATTATGGGAAATTATATTAATATGGTGGCTTTACATAGCAAATAATTTACATTGAAAATCTTTCGTTGTCACTAAATATTAAACCCCCAAAGAACTAAATATGTCAATGAATTATGGATAAGGAGGAAGATCCACTCATAGTCGATGCTCTCTTTGGATCCCCCAACACTTCAAAGTTCCCAAGGGACTCAAGGCTCAAGGCAATGCTTGTGCCGGGGAGGGCAGCCAACCTAGAGTCGAACTCCACTCCCAAATACCCATAAAAACTAACAACATGTTTTCTTTCCAGGTTTAAATGCCATTGAGGCCCTTAAAATGTAAATTAAATTCTATAGCATTACCTAATACAAAATATACTTTCCTTCCTTATATGGGAACATATAATCTATACTGGATTACCAAACAAACATACGTATCACATGAATTTTAAAGATCTGATTCTGAAACTCATACAGGTGGACATAAGAAACATCATAATTATGTTACATTAGTTCAAATTTATAGTAAGGCAATACTCCAAGGAAAGGTGAAGTTATTCAACAATAACTCAACATATATAGAGGTTTCAAAGGTATCTATAACATGATCAACTTTCTCAGTAGGTCCACAAACTTACATATTACATCAGGGAATTCCTAAGCATCATACTCCTAATGGTATTAACTTCAAAGAAATCATCAAGTTCAGATTGTATCAGCAAGGATCTTTATGAGGCATAGGGATTAAACTTGGTTTTAAAATTATCGAGAGAACAGACGATAGGACAGTTCTGAACAAGATATAAATTCAAGAGCTAAGGAAGAGCATGCAGTATTCAATTTGTTACTTAAACATTTCAGGTCAGTAATGACCTTGTACAGACAGGGAAAACCTTACACATTTTGAGAATTTGGTCAAGCAGAGTTATAGACAAGGGATAGACATTGCATCAGGATAGGTTCAACTCAAACTTAACTCTAAGTTAGTATATGCATACAAATATGATCATGCTTCCCTTTTATAAGTTATAACCTAACTAGGGCAGAGTAACTAGGTTCTTTAAAAGATGAAATGCATGTCAGCCTTGCATGATGACCCTGAAAATAAGAGATAGGAGATATAATACCAAATAGCATGCTAATGAGGGTGTCGACTAATACAGAAAAATAGTTAAGTTTAGTCTATGCAATTATCAGTCTTTGTAACAAAGAGAAAGGAACAAAATCTCACAATATGAGGAAAAATGACATGACTTTAATAGGTGTGTACACTAGGATTACTGGGAGAAGAATGAGAGATTTAGTTCAAACAAGATTGGGCTAACAGAAGCAATAAGCAACTAAACAAAATGAAAGACCATAGTAGCAACAATCTAACAGACATGAACAAGAAATATGGCATATAAACACTTAAAGTTTCTGCACAAGGCTTAAAGGGAAAAAGTATATAAACTTAACACCTTCAGATTCATTCAATCATAGTTATCAGAATATAAGTTCAACTTTGAAAAAGTCACAAACTACAGTGATGCAACAGACAAGATAAAGATTACTGCATGCCAACAAGAGTTATGAGGTTCATGTGAACATGAACATATGATAACTTAAACATAAAGATTGTTGTAAACTCATCGAACATGGATAGAAAGAATTAATTATATAGTTTAATCAACCATCATTTAAAGACTCATAGTAATACAACTAATCACAAGTATCCATTAAACTAACAAAGCACAAGTATTAACATATTAAACACCATGAGACAATTGTAATATTCAGAACCTAACTTAGCATGTTTGTAGTATTCATAAAAAATGAACAAAGGAGAAGAATACGAGATATGCTGACCTTTTTGAGAGCAGCAAACCAAATGAGAGATCTTTCAATTTCTTAAGACCGCTGAAACCTCAAATTTAGACTATTGATAGTACTCAGTAAGAAACCTAAGCTTTTTAACTCTGAATTTCCTAGATGATATCAGGTTGATAATGTGTGCTAGGTGTTGTTTTGTTCAGTGTTAGGTGGTGGTAGATGAGAACATTAAAGGTTTCTATTTATAGTGACATTAAGGCTATAGGGTTCAGAGAATTCAAAATAAATAGTGGAAAGTGATGGCAGATTGATGATGATAGCAAGTTTGAAAGAATTTGAAAGAAAACAGAGGGAAACATAAGGAAGATTTTTACCTGAGGAGGGAGATTGAATCGTTGAAGGCAGAGGACCATCAGTTAAACTCTATTATCTAGAGGTCACTGAGTTTGAATTTTGTGATTGAAAAAGGAATGTGCAGCATGATTCACGTGCTTTAGGAGGCAAGAGGTAATTTCAGGCTCCGATTTGAAAGATCATAACAGAACTCAGGCAATTTGAGCTTTCACCTTTCAGTTTAGGGTTAAGAATTGGGGATTTCAAATTTGTGTGATGAAATGTGAACGAAATCGGCTAGATTCACGGATTCAGAAGGCATAGGAGATGAAATCTCTGATCAATTTACGACATTGCACTTATTTGTATAAGGTTTGGTGACTGATTGAGTTTGTGAGGTTTAGTTAAAAGAGAGGGGAAAGGGAAAGAGAGGTAGTGAGGTTAGAGGGAAATGATTTAGGGTTGCCAGGTTTAGACAGTTTGGTCTCTGGATTAAAGAGGTAAGGCAAGACTAGGTCTTTAATCTTTTAGATCAGCGACCTTGATAAATCAAAGAATAAGATTTTCAGGGCAGAATTTCAGTGTCCGTTGGAGTCCTATAATCTAACAGCTAGGATCAAATAATCTGAGTGCTTAGTAATTAAAGAGAAATAGAGTGAAAATCGTGGGCCATTGATTAAAAAATGAATGGCTCAGGTGGCTTTGTGTTTGTTCTATAAGTGAGAAAGGTGAATTATGTGGCAGGCTCTCATTGGCTAAAAGAGGGTGTCACGGATCACCAAGGTGGAAAATGAAATAGGTGTTTGGACTGGGTTATTTCGTATTAGGTCTTGTCTTTGGGCTAGAAATTATTTATATGGTAGCCACTTCGTAATTAGTAAATGAATTGCAATCATAGCCTTTTAGTCTTTTTCCCTTTTGAAAATAATTTAAATAAACTTAATAATTTTCAATAAATGTGACGAAAATTATAATTGTTAAATAGTACTAATTATTACAATTAATTGATTATTTGTAAAAATACTTCGCTAGGACATCAATTTTAAAATATTGAAATAGTAAACTAATTAACTATTTTATGAAGTAATTTATCAAATTAATTATAGAACTTACGCATAAAAATTATTTTAATAATCCTAAAATACTAAATACATTTGTAATTACATAATACTAATACCAAATGATTAATTTCAAAAACTAATACTGAATTAATTTGTAGAAATAGGTATTTATTGGTATAAAATATTTCAAAACATTCGTTGTAAATTATTAAGAATGAGTAAATTAATTTTGAAATTGAGGGTCAAAATTGGTCGTCAACACCTTCCCCTCTTTGATCGGAAGCGATGAAACATTTTTCGGGAAAAGAAATTGAAATAAATCCAATTTTGTCCCGACTTTTAGGCATGTATTGCAAGAAATGGGAAGGGTGTATTGCAAGATTGAATTGAGGAAGAATCTAGAGAGATTCGGGAGTATTGGGCCGAATTTTGGCTTTGAATTTCTTACCTACCTCTATCTTAATGAGGATCAGACCTCATGTAGCTCTAGAGTAGAGACTTTGGAGAAGCGGCACTCGCTGGAATTGCCATGTATTGTATTGAAATGATACGGCGAGACAGAAGATTGGTCACTCATGGTAGCTTGAATTTTGCAGCGTGATTGAGCTCGCTGATCATCTTGAGCAAGGATCTTAGGCACGTTACTGTTGATACCCGATTTTTTCCTTCAAATTTTCTCAAAATATATATATACTTTCAAAATAACAATTTTGCATCATTATTTAGTTTTCACTATACAAGCATTTTCGTTAATTTTTCATAGTTTTTAGAGCTTTTAAATTGATTTTCCTGCATTTAAATTACTTGAATAATTATTAATTACTCCTTCAAATTATTTTTGTGATGACTTAGTTACCTAAAATTAATATTTTCACCTATAATATATATTTTAAATATTGTATTTCATTTCATATAATTACATTATCATTTTTAAGCTATTTATATAATTTTGCAATAACAGCCTATATTCATATACAAATGTTCCTTATTTATACTATTTGTGGCAAAAATAGAATTTTATATTTTTTATAATGTTAAATCATTACTATTAATCATTTTAGTGCATAAAAAATATTTTTTACTCATTTACTAATTATTTTTATAATTTATTTTGCTAAATTATATGTGTTTAAAAAGCTAGCTCAATGTTAAGTGATTGTTTTGGACCAAATTGACCCAGTACCTCAGCCCAATAAAACCACCTCAAATCAAACAACCCCTTAGCCTAAAACCCGGTCGGTACGCGTTCTATTTGATCCGCCTCATTCATTTTTTAATCATGGTCGTTGATCTCTCAAGATCAACATCCCTCGTTCATTCTCCTTTGTTAATTTACTCTAACCCAAACCCTAATTCCCATTCCCTCTAACCCGTTTCGCTAAAACCCTCCCCCTTTTTCTAAAGAACACTAATTGTCGGCATTCCCTAATCCCTCTCCTAATGGGATTCTCCCATCATTTACTTTCCATATCAGTATTTTTTTGCTACTTGTGATTCTCCATGGTATCACTTAGTACTTGCCTAAACATGGCAAGTAATACCTCTTCGATTCTGTCCAATCGATTCCAACCTGTTGAATTTGGGCCATATCTCATCTACACACGTTCAATACTGTATTGTGTGAGTCCGATTTCGTTTGAATTTCTGTTGATTTACACTTTCCTTAAAAAATAGGATTTATCGAATTTTTCTCTTAAGTCGATTTCAAATTGATTGGCATGTTTTCTTTACTTATTTGCTGTTTAATTTGCTTTGTTTCCTTATGTATTTGTTCGATTTTTGACAACTATATAAACCCCCTCATTTTTCCTTTTGGAGACAGACTTGAATCGACATAATCTGAATAAAATTTGAAGCTTTGTTATTCATTCATTATCTTGTTGTGTACTTTCTCTTGGTGCGAACATTGCTTGGGTTCTTTGAAGCCTTCGGGAACTTTGATGCATTGAGGTTCTGGGTTCTTATGGATCTTTTGTTTCTTTATTTTTGTCCGTTTAACTGGTAAGCCACTTAACTTTTGCAATTTCATTCTTATGTGTCCTTGATTTACATGTGTTCTCACCCCTGAAATCCATGTCTTAAAATGTTTCTGGGTTACTTTTATGCACGACTCTGCTAGCTTTCACTTGTTTTAAGTCTCTTTAGTATTTAACTTCTCCTAATGATGCTAATTCTGAGATTGTCTAAATCTAATTTGGATAATCTGACCTCCTTAAATTGATTTAACTAGTGTTTTGGTGCTTGAATGCTTACTTGATTTGTCCTGAATCTCTATAATGAATGCTTCACACTTGTAATGACCCGTTTTAGGACATACTTTGTTAATTATGACATGTTTCTCTGGTGATTGTTTGAGGTTTTAGAACAGTCATCTCAATTTTTTTGAACTCCCTTATAATATTAGGGTGAATCTCTAACATAATCTAGACAATCTTTAGGTAATTAGTGTACTGTGTCAATGCTTGAATACCTACATGTGCTATTTGACATGAGCTTACTTTTCCACTCTGTTCTGAATCTTTGTACTGCTTGTCTTGCATATATAATGTGTTTTAATCTGTGATGAGACTTTTTCTATGAACTGTGATCTTGATTCCCTGCAAAAAGGTTGCTCTGTGTGCTCAACTTGGCTATGTATACTTTAGGTTATAAGTGTATCCCCCCAACTACTATCCCTCAATCATTTTCCACTCACTTATTTGTTACTTATGATGTTCTGAACTTCCCATTCTTAGCCGACAAAAAGCCAAGGCTATTACTATTGACATCCCTAGTGTGAGCTTCTCGGGGTCTATTTGAGACCCTTGTGAACTCTAACACACTAGGATCTGGGTCTTTAGTCACTCCCTGAAACCTGAACTATCCCACTCAAATTTTCTTCCTATTATGCGTTGGTTGGTTAAGTGATTCAATGCTTGGTAAGATGGTCATGTGATTTGGCTTTGAACTCTTTTATGGATTATGGGTTGTGTTGACGAATGTGGTTCCTTGTTGGAAGTCTGGGTATGCTGCATGAGAATTGCTGAAGGCCCAGATAGTGCGGGGTATTTCATTTGGGCCTGTTGTGGCTCTACTGTCATTATTTGTACCACGTTTGTAATTACTTTATTATTGGGCCTATAGTAATTTTGTAATGAAGAATTGGGTGTTAGTAAAATGGGAAATGGGTAGATTCTTAATGTTTGTAAAAAAGGGTAGACAACATGCCTATAGGACCAAGGATTTTACTTGCTATTCAATCACTATGTGCACCATATAAATCATGTCCTTAGGGGAAGCACACACACACACACTATCTGCTAGCAGATATGAATTCAAATGCTGAAATTGTTCTTACTGCTACGTGTTACTAGAAAACCTGCCTATAGGAACAAATGCCAATGAAATTTCTTTCAATTCACTTCAGCTGATCACTAGAAATCATGCCTATAGGATTTTGATCATTTCATTTGCTACTATATCGCATTGTACACTAGAAATCATGTTTATAGGACTAAGTATAAAAATAAAATGAGTTCTAAGCGTCAACTGTTATAGATCCTGCCTACAGTGTATAATTACTCGTTCTATATTAATGATGGACCTCTAAAACATTGTTTGCTGCTTGTTTATGCCACTGTCAGTAAGAATAAGTAATTATGGAGCTCCTCCCAATGGTCTTCATTACTCCTTACTGCCCAAGTCACCTAGATACAACAGGTTTAATAATTGGAAATCTATAATCTCAATAATCAACGTATATAATTTTGATGCCTTGTCACGTAGAAATCATGTCTATAGGGCTTGATATTCTTAATTCTTTATTGCATAACATGAAAATTTGTCTTGCGTGCATTTGTTGTTAGGTGTGGAGGCAAACTGTAGCCTTTAACTGCCCATGTTTGAAGTCCAATGTGTTTTGTATGTCACCTAGTTTTGACATCTCTGAGCAGCCTAAGTAAGGTCTAGAACCATCCGAATAGAGGTCCAATACCTCTTGGGCCATAGGTATGGTACGAGTAAGGCACGATGTCGTGCCCCATTTTTCTCGAAAAATCGGGTTTAGACATTTAATGAGACAACTCCCTTCCCATATGGGATGAGGTATGAGATTTGAAGAGTCGCCACCTAACGGATTAAGGTGCGTTAGGGAACCTAAAGCTAATAACTCATGAAACTAGATTGCATCATCAGAGATCAGGTAAGGGATCGAAATTACCTTGACGGGAAGGTGTTAGGCACCCCTCGAGGTCCACAAAGGTGGGTCCCCGCTGAACTTAATTAAGCGAATTAGTCATTAAAGCAATTTAGACAACTGTTTAAAGCATGAATTAAAGGGGTCCTAAGTTTCTTAGCCTATAGGATCATTTCCATGAAATACTTGGTAGCTTTCCCCAAGCTGGGGTGCTACACATAGCATTAGCGCACAAGTCATCATCTCATTTACTACCCAGTTACTATCTTTCAGTTATTATCTAAGCGTTGTAGTAGCTTCTACCTCGTTCTTTAAGCGTGCACTACTCGTCCCTTACCTGTGGTCCTAGAGGTGTTTAGGACCTCTATTTAAGGTAGTTCTAGACTGACCTATGTTGCTTAAAAATGGAAAAAACTAAGCGACAAACAAAAAGACAAATAGGACTGTCACATAAGGAGCAAATAAGGGCTCGTGTTAACCTCCACAAGTAAACAGCAAATGCACACAATTAAAATAGCAAGTTTCATCAATTTAATACCTTATAGGAAGAAAATCTAGATGACCATAAACAGAATATAAGACAGCAGTTTATTAAAACGAGCAGTGGTACCTATCAATTTCCCTACTGATTTTAGTCCTTGAATCTGAGCATATTTCAGGAAGCAAGATATCACAATTTTATGCCCAGAATTCTTAATAATCCTACAGGCTTGCCTAAGGTGATAACCAGAATAGAATCCTATAGGCATGGTATCTAAATCTATTAACAACGAGTTACTAATTTTAACAGACAAGTTTTTATCCTTTAGACCTTATAGGCATGCTTTCTAATTTGCAGAAGTAGTTAACTCATATAGGCATGATTTCTAGGTGTTAGAACTAATTCATTTCCTATAAGCATGTTTTCTAGTTTATAGGATTAGTTAACTCCTATAGGCGTGATCTCTATGTGGAAAGAAACATTAACTCCTATAGCCATTATTTATAGGTTTGAACTGATCTTTATTTCCTATAAGCATGGTATCTATGCATGTATGTAGGCAGAATTTTAAGCAGATTGCCAAAAAAGGTTATTATTCAAACAAACAGAATCCTGTGGACATGGTATCTAATGCACGTTGGGGTTTGAAAATGTGTGGATCCTAGGACAGGATTTCCAATGCAGAATTATAAACAGGATCTCTAATATACGAGTTTTAAAAGTACAGAACTGAATAATCAAGAAGTTCTTATAAGCAGGATCTCTAATCAAGCAATGGCAATCACACAACTTAATCAATATAATTAAACCTATAGGCAGGATTTCTACCCAAATTTAACAAAAATAGAAGGAACCCCCACCCCCTCTCTTTCACTAATCAACCCTAAATATGTTATTACAAAAATTATTACAATCCAAAATGAATAAATTGCATAATAGTATCCATTACACTATAGGGAGCCTTCTTAGGCCCAATATAAACCTTGGAACCAAACCTTCCAACATAACAACTTTGGAGTATAGCAATGACCCATCCATGGCACATTAAAATTCAGGCTTCCAGTGTGTCAAAGTTCCCAAGGGTCTCAGGGACCCCGGGCAATGCTCACGCTGGAACCCTTTTCGGAGAAACAGCTTGTGAAAGAATGGAAGACCAGCCCAAATGTGTCAGAGTTCGGAGGAGTCTCAACGACCCTAGGTAGTGCTCACACTGGGATGGTAGGAACCTAGATAACTAAGAGTAGAAGTTTGAAAACCAGTATATAAAGAGTAGGGGAACAATTTTAGAAAAAACAGTTTAGTCTCCAGAAGCAAGCAGATTCAGATTACACAGAGCTGTATCAGGAAACAAATATATTCAGCACATAGTCCAAGTAGATTGGCACTTCTTCGGACTAACTATTAATATTAGGATCACTTAAAGACAGAATTGGCCATACACACTTGCAATGTTTGGTCATGATCAGAGCAGAGAACACACAACTGAATCAACAATGTTTCACATTATAGGAAGTACTTAGTTTAGCAATTATCACTAGGTGGAATAATTTAGGCATGGATCCTAACAGAAACATGCTGAGGTTTGAACTCAAATAAACTCATAAAAAACAGAACAGGATAACAGGAACTAGAACATGCCAGTTGAGAGAGAAGTGAATAGAAATCATAGGTCACATAGAAGCATGTTGAGGTCTGTAATAGAATGGACTACCTAAACATACAGAATAGAACAAGATAACAGGAGCCAAGGCATACCAGTTAAGGAGAAAGTAAATAGGAAGATGAAGGCAGTTGGAATCCAAGAGTCTAGCCTTGGCTTTCAGCCGGCTAGACAATGTAGCAAAATAGGAAGAACTCAAGTGTGTATAAGTGTGTGAATGTAAGAGTGTGAGCTTGTGTCTTAGCCTCTTTAAAATCAAAACACTGAAAGGTTTATGTAGCACATAGTAGAGTAAAACAAATAAGGTAAGGATAATCAATCGCACACAAATAAGGCATGCAATATCAATTAATTAATTAATTAGGGTTAACGGGAATAAATTAACAGCAAGTAAAACTTAAATTAAGGAGTGTTTACCATGAAAATGGTAATTACAATTAAATTTGATTTTGTGGTTCTAAAACTATGTGATCTATTTCAATACTAGTTGTTAGGCAACATAAATATAAGCAAGGAAAGTGTGACAATAACAAAGGAAAGTAGTGATATACACCGAGCTATTGAGAGATGGGGTCTTGAGCTGGTCAAAGCAGGGCCTCGAGGTCGAACTTGAGTGCTCGAAAGAGGGCGGTCAATGAATATATAAAAGTATTTAGGGCCTAAAAGATGGCCTCTTTATGATCAAAAATGAGAAATAAGTGAATAATAATCAATGAACACGATGAATTGAAAGCAATAACTAAATGGAACAATTATAGAGAATGTTTGAGTTCGAGAGCTTAGAATGTTCTTGTGCTTGTATTGAATATCATATATCTTACAAAATGACAAGGTTCCTCTTTATATAAGAGGGGGAATCCCAACATAGTACATGTGTAATTATTACAAAGAAATGCAGCTGGTACGACTATTTAATATTACGGTACGGACTTGTACTATTCTTGCGGACTTGGTCAGCTTTAACCACGTGCCTTTTGGGAATTTCCCATTTTTCCATGATGGTCATCGATTTATACCGCCCCGAGGTTGAGCATGGAGAATCCTTGATATTCTTCCTCGATGTCAAACCATGAACTGTGCTTCGAGCCCTCTGAAGACGGTCTATGGAATGCCATAATAATCATAAAATCGGGCTCTCTGATTTTAGCCGTATACAAGGAGAGTCTTTCACGTGGTAAATCAGTTGACATGATTGAGGCTAAATAAGGTAAGTAGTAAATCCAGAAATCAATTAGAGGTCAGTCAAAACAATCAAAACCTAGAAATGAAGCCAGCAATATAATTAAGGAAAGTAGTACTAATTACAAATCACATATAAAGAAAGAATAGGTAAAACTCTTTTCAGAGAGCTATAGGTTTTGAAAGGAAAGAACAATTTTCAAACCCTAATTAAGTAAGTAAAATAAGTTAATCCCTTTTAATTGACAGAGCCACAGTAAACGGGCGAACGTTAGAGCAAACAGTAGAAACCCTAGGACATGCAGACATAGATATGAAACCCAATTTTTCCCTCATATTTTCTCAAAATATATATATACTTTCAAAATATCAATTTTGCATCATTATTTAGTTTAAAAATCTATACAATCATTTTCTATAATTTTCCATAGTTTTTAGAGCTTTTAAATTTATTTTCCTGCACTTAAATTATTTGAATAATTATTAATTACTCCTTCAAACTATTTTTGTGATGACTTAGTTAACTAAAATTATTATTTGCACCAGGATATACTTATGACACTGGGATGTATACTTAGCATAATTTGGAATTCTTAGGTTTCAACTTGTTTAGTATTGTGTACTTGTGCATCATAACTTCTGTCAAATCTTGCAAACTTATTTCTCCCCTAACTCTTTCAATATGTGGTGGGTATGTGCTACTTTGCTAAGTGTTGAAACTCTACTGAACCTGCTTCTAAGTCTTGTGGCCTGCTTGATTAGCTGCTCTGTATGCTCAACTTGGCTATGTCTACTTTAGGTTATAAGTGTATCCCCCCAACTTCTATCCCTCAATCATTGTCCACTCTCACTTATTTGTTACTTATGATGTTCTGAACTTCTCATTCTTAGCCGGCTGAAAGACAAGGCTATTACTACTGACCTTCCTAGTGTGAGCACTTCTCGGGGTACATTTCAGACCCTTGTGAACTCTAACACACTAGGATCTGGGTCTTTAGTCACTCCCTGAAACCTGAACTATCCCACTCAACCTTTTTCTTCCTATTATGTGTTGGTTGGTTTAAGTGATTCAATGCTTGATAAGATGGTTGTGTGATTTGGCTTTGATCTCTTTTATGGATTCTAGGTTGGGTTGACGAATGTGGCTCCTTGTTGGATGTCTGGGTATGCTGCATGAGAATTGCTGAAGGCCCAGACAGTGCTGGGTATTTATTTTGGTCATGTTGTGGATCTACTGTCATTATTTGTACCATTTTTGTAATTACTTTATTATTGGTCCTGTAATAATTTTGTAATGAAAAATTGGGTGTTTGTAAAATGAGGAATGGGTAGATTCTTAATGTTTGTAAAAATGGTATACAACATGCCTATAGGACTCAGTGATTTACTTTCTATTCGATCACTATGTGCACGATAGAAATCATGTCTTTAGGGGAAGAACACGCACACTATATTTTAGTAAATATGAATTCAAATGCTGCAATTGTTCTTACTGCTACAGGTTAGTAGAAAACCTCCCTATAGGAACAAATATCAATGAACTTTCTTTCAATTCACTTCAGCTGATCACTAGAAATCATGTCTATAGGATTTTGATCATTTCATTTGATACTATATTGCACTGTTCACTAGAAATCATGCTTATAGGACTAAGTATAAAAATAAAATGAGTTCCAAGTGTCAACTGTTAGAGATCCTGTCTATAGGGTATAATTACTCATTCTATATTAATGATGGACCTCTAAAACATTATTTACTTCTTGTTTATGCCACTGTTAGCAATCATAAGTAATTTTGGGGCTCCTACCAATTGTTTTCATTACTCCTTACTGCGCAAGTCACTTAGACACAGCGGTTTAATAACTGAAAACTTGTAATCTCAATAACCAGCGTATATAATCCTGTCTATGAGCAGCGCCTGTCCTCTGAGACTTCTTGTTTGCTTTGATGCCTTGTAACATATAAACCATGTCTATAGGGCTTGAGATTCTTAATTTTGAATTTCCTAACATGAAAATTTGTCTTGCATGCATTTGTTGCTTAAGTGTGGAGGCAAACTTGAGCCTTTGATTGCCCATATTTGAAGTCGAATGTGTTTTGTATGTCGCTTAGTTTTGACATTTCTGAGCAGCCTAAGTAAGGTCTAGAACCATCCAAATAGAGATCCAATACTTCCTGGGCCATAGGTATGGGACGGGTAATGCACGTTTTAAGTAAACAACGTTAACATAGTAATCGGGTAGCAGGAGATGATAGTATGTGCCCGCTGAATAATATGAGTAACTTCCTACCCTAAGGGAGTTGCAAAGTATTATTTATTTTGCACGGGGTGATCCTTTAGGCTAAAAAACTTAGGACCCCCCCCCCCTTTTTTTTTCTTATTTTTCTAGTAGAATTAAAATAGTTGTACCTCTCTATTCAAGATCTCTTTGTAATAAAATTCTTAGATTTTGTATTCTCTTTTCTTACTTGATCACATAGACTAATCCATATAATTTAAGTTTGGTCGTGACCCACATTTGTGGACCTCGGGGAGTTCCTAACACCTTCTCTTTGGGGTAACTTGAGCCATTACCCGATCTTTGGTGGTATTGACCAGTTAAACCAAAGTCATTTGCACAACAGGTGCCTTAAAGTACCTTAAAAACATTAGGTGGAGACTCTCCTCTTTTAATACCTCCTTAAAAGAGTTGTCACATGTCGAAACCCGATTTCGCGAGAAAATAGGGTGCGACAGCTACTGGGTTGGATGTCCCCATAGCTTTGTAGTTTGGTCAGCTGCTAAGAAAATGTTACACTCTGGGGTGTTTGTCCCATCAAAACAAATGAATTACACGCATACCAATATATTGAAATGTGGAATATATTAAGATACGATGTAAATGATGCAGGAATGATGATCTCTGAATGCCGGAGAGCCGTTATTTTGGATTGGGATGATGGGATAGTTGATCCTGACTCGATTTATTAGTCGGGTTGTGTCTCGTTCCACAGCTGTCAGAGCACTTAGAAATTTTCTCCGCTTGTTGGGAGAGCTTGATTGGTAAAGTGGGTCTCCGCTTGTTGGGAGAGCTTTGCACTGAGAAAGGTCTCCAATTGTCGGGAGAGCTTGATTTGTAAAGTGCGTCTTCCCTTGTTGGGAGAGATTTTCATTAGGATGTAAAGTATTCTCCGCTCGGGAGTGATTGATTAAAATCGTAATCATGCGTAAAATTGCACGAACAAGACATTAAAACATTCAAAGTAATAGCAAATGAAAATAAAGCATGCCCAAGACATACTATTGACTGCAAAGCTAGGTTGCGACCTCGATTGACAGAACGTTGGTAATGAGGTTTGCGATTGTCTATTCTGGTGTCTTTGATGATGGATCGGTGTTGTGAATTGATTTTGTTTGTGAAGTTTGCAGTTTTCTATATACAAGGCGCTCCGATTGATTGAGCTAACGGTTTGCTATATACAGGACTTCGATTTGTGAAGTCGACGTTCGATCTGTACAGGGCACTCCGATTGATTGAGCTGACCATTTTCTATAGACAGGACTTTGATTGGTGAAATCGGCGTTCATTTTGTACAAGATGCTCCGATTAGTTGAGCAGACGATTTGCTATGTAAAAATTTCCGTGTCAGCTGTCCGATTTTGAGTCGCCTGTAGAGGAGTCAAGAGTTAGCTTTAGTTGTACTAGAAAACTTCAAGTAAAAAAAATATATAATCTTAGGCAAGTAGCGGATCAGTCATTTTCCCTAGTGTGGTCCTAGTGCTTCCTTATTCCCTGTTGACCTTGCACTCAAATAAAACTTCTTAGTAGGGGATGGGGGGAAGTTGGTTTGTGTCAACCACAGTGTTGGTTTGCCCTGGCCTTGACATGAGTTCCCCACGAAGTTCAGTATAAGGAACAAGTTACTGTATACACACGTATTGTGTGTGTGTGTATATATATATATATATATGAAAAATATTTTGAAACTACTTGTTTCTTAAGGAAAATGGTGTCGTTCCAGATTATGACATGCTAAGAAAGTATCTCCCACACGAAGGGAGTCCTTTGAGAACATCGTCTTGTTGATGTCGATCTTCCGTGATGCTTCTGGTAACATGGCTACTTGTCGTTGCAAGTATGTCCTAATTAGAACTAATGCATTACAAAGGTTGTCATAAGGTTATGACCGAACCCTTTCATGTTTCCTGCCTATCTGAAAATGAATCAATTCTCAACGTAATTCATGGTATGATGATAAAAAATGATGAAGATGACCGAACCTGATTCATGCAGCCTACGTATCCCAATGGAATAAGGTTGAAACGTATTTCAATTACAACAGATGCAAACGAAGAATGCAAATGGTCGAGTCTAAATAGGCCAAAACGTGGTTCAATTGCAAAAGATGACGGAATCTGCTTAGGATTGCCTACGTATTCATTTCTAAGGAAATCAAGTCGACGTAGTTCCTGAACAACATACAAAAGTGGTATTTTGTTTTTCTATTACAAGAGAAACCGAACCCTATATGGGTTGCCTACGTATCCCTCCGTGTGAATTTAGGTTGAGCGTAGTTCTGTTACATCAAAAACCCTAACTCTATTTGTCTTCAAACATAGTATCTCTTGATTGCATATGAGTTGATAGGATTTGTGCTGACTCTTCCATCCATTTCTACCAAGATTAGAGCTCCACCAGACAGTGCTCGGTGAACCACGTAAGGACGTTTCCAGTTTGGTGCAAACTTCTGGGGAAAGATTTTCCTTAAAACTAACTGCCCCAATGTGCATTGACGAGGCTTGACTCTTTTGTTCAATGCACTAGCCATCCTGTTCTGATGTAGTTTTCCATGGCACACTGCATCCACTCTTTTCTCTTCAATGAGCATGAGTTGTTTCTTCCTGACCCGTCTCCACTATGTGTTGTCCAATTTTGCTTCTTGAATGACTCTTAAGAACAGTGTCTCGACCTCTGTGTTTATCACCGCTTCGGTGCCGTATACCAACATTTATGGCGTTTCCCTTGTGGATGTTCGCATGGTGGTCCAATAGAATAATAAAGCAAAAGGCAGCCTTGTTGTACCATTTTCTGTGATTGTCCACTATCTTTCACAATATCCTCTTGATATTCTTGTTGGCTTGCCTCGACTGTCCCATTCAATTGCAGTCTGTAGGATGTGGAATTGCGGTGGATGATTTTGAACTTCTCGAATATTTGTCTCATAAGGTCATTGTTGAGGTTAGAAGTATTTTCAGTGATGATAGACTCTAGTACCCTAAATCTGCAGACAATGTTGTGTCGGACAAAATCTGTCACTACCTTCTTTGTGACGACCTTGTAAGTAGATTCCTCAACCCATTTAGTGAAATCATTGATGGATACAAAGATGAAACGATGTCCATTTGATTTTACAGGCTCTATGGGTCACGTTCATGCCCCAAGTGGCAAACGGCTAGGGGAACCCCATTACTTTTAACTCATTTGGTGGAACTCGGATGAAATCTCTGTGGATATGGCACTAGTGACACTTCAACATGTAGTGGATATTGTCTCTTTCCATAGTCATCCAAAAGTATTCAGCTCTCAAAATCTTCTTGGCTAATGTGAACCCGTTCATGTGGGGTCTACACGTCCCAGCATGTATTTCTTCTAACAGTTTGGTCACTTCAATGGCGTCTACATATCTCAGCAAACTGAATTCTGGGATCCTCCTATATAAGACTTACCCGTTGAGGAAAAAGTGGTTTTCCAACCGCCTGAGGGCTCTCGTTTGACCACTAGTAGCATTCTTTGGGTACTCCTAGGTCGCAAAGAATGTCTTGATGTCATGATACCATGGTTTACCATCCAGTTCTTCATTCACATGGAAGTAATAGGCATGTTAATCCTTGATCTCTGACTTAATAGGGTCGATTTAGTTCTTTTCTAGATGCTGAATAATAGATGATAAGGTTGCAAGGGCATCGGCGAACTCATTCTGAATCCTGGGGACGTGCCTAAACTCATTCTTTGTGAACTTCTTGCATAGCTCCTTCACATAGTGCAGGTACAGCAGTATCTTGATATTCTTGGTGGAGCATTCTCCTTGGACTTGGTGTATCAACAAATCGGAATCTCCTATGACAAAAAGTTCATTGATGTATATGTCTACCGCTATTCTGATTCCAAGGATACACGCTTCGTATTCATCCATATTATTGGTAAAAGGAGATCTTATCTTTGCCGATGCTGGATAATGCTGTCCAGAATCCGAAATCAGGACTTCCCCAATTCCAATTCCTTTGAAATTTGCTGCTCCATCGAAAAAAATTCTCAATCTAGGGTATGATTCTGCAATATCCTCCCCAAAACATAGCACTTGTTCATCGGGAAAATACATGGTTAGAGGTTCGTAGTCTCCATCTATTGGATTCTCGGCGAGGTGGTCGGCTAAATCTTGTCATTTGATAGACTTATGAGTTATGTACACAATGTCAAATCTGTTTAGGAGAATTTTCCATTTAGCTAAGTTTCCGGTAGGCATTGGCTTTTGAATAATGTACTTAAGCGGGTCGAGCTGAGATATCAGATGTGTAGTGTATGCGACATGTACTGCTTTAGCTTCTGAGCAATCCAAGTCAGAGCACAATAAGTGTGTTCAATCATATTATACTTGGCCTTGCATAGTGTGAATTTCTTGCTTAAGTAGTAGATGGCCTGCTCATTTCTCCCAATTTCATCATGATGTCCCAACACGTAGTCAAAAGCGTTGTCTAAGACTGACAAATAGAGAAACAATGGTTTCCCTGGTTCAGGGGGAACCATCACTGGCGAGTTTGAAAGATACTCTTTCATTCTGTCGAAGACTTTCTGGCTCTCCTCCGTCCATTTCTTGGCAGCATCCTTCTTTAGCAGCATGAAAATGAGTTCACATATTACCTTTGACTGGGCTATGAAAACTGATGTAATTCAATTTGCCTAGGAAAATCATGACGTCTTTCTTGCTCTTTGCGGGCGGTAATTCCTGAATGGCCTTGACTTTTGATGGATCCAGCTCTATCCCCTTTCTGCTTACAATGAAACCCAATAGTTTCCCAGTGAGGACTCCGAATGCGCACTTTGCTAGTTTAAACTTCAAATTGTACCTTCGCATGTGCTCGAAAAATTTCTTCAGGTCGTCCAAGTGCTCTGAACTCTTTCGAGATTTTATGATTAAATCATCGACATACACTTAAATCTACTTATGGATCATATCGTGAAAGAGGGTCATTATGGCCCTCATGTAGAGGGAGTCGACGTTCTTGGGACAGAACGACAGAACTCTATAACAGCATACTACCCAATGTGCGGTGAAAGTTGTCTTCTTTACGTCTTCCTCATGCATTAATATTTGATGGTACCGAATGAAACAATCCACAAATAACCGCAGTTCATGCTTCGCACAATTATCCATGAGGATGTGGATATTCGGCGGGGGAAATCGTCCTCTAGACTAGCTTTGTTGAGATCTCGGTAGTCCACACATATTCTGACCTTTTCTTCCTTCTTGGGCACTAGGAAGATGTTTTCCAACCAGCTTGTATAGTTGGTGACCCTTGCTATGTTTACTTCTATCTGTTTAGTCACTTCTTCCTTTATCCTCAAGCTTACATCAAGTTTGAACTTTCTAGGCTTCTGCTTGACTGGCAGTCTAGTAGGGTCAGTGAGTAGTTGATGCGAGACAATGTCGGTGATTAGTCCAGGCATATAGTCATAAGAGCATGTGAACACATTGACGTACTGGCGGTGGAGCTCAGCCATTTTTTCTGTTCGGCTTCTAGGTGAATGTTGATTCTGGTTTCCTTTACATTTTCTTCGCTTCCAAGATTGACCACTTCAGTTTCTTTGAGGTTGTACTTTTTTTGACTCTCCAACTGTTTGATCTTTTGCGGGAGATTTTCTGGCATCATACACTCGTCATATTCCTTGTAATCCGGATCATTGTGCTCAGAGGTTTCGTTACATGTCATAATCGCGGAATGCGGTTTTTAATCGGTTTGATAACTGAAAAGAAAAACTAAGTATAAATAAAGCGGTAAAATGAAGTTGAGTTATTTAGGAAAATGATTCTTTTATTTCATCAAAAGGGGAACGTCTTAAGCATTCACAAGAGGAAAATTACAAAAAAGATACAGACATGGTACATGACTCAGTTGATCATGCTCTTTTCAAAAGATAACTTTTATAATTCCGTACTACCAAGACTCTCGGTGAACAAAAGATGGACTGGCAGTCGAATTCTACAGCTCTTCCCCTAGTTCGGTATCCCTAAAACTCGGTGTCTTTATGTCAGTTCCTTCACAGTATTCTTCAGTCATATTCACGAACAGTTTTCTCATCCCATCGATGATATAATCTTCGGGTACTAAACTTTGTCCCGAACTTAGAAAATGATCTGGAACAAAAACCTTTTTCTCGGAGCTAACGGTGCGCGCTTGCCCTTCCGGGGGCTGATATCCTATGCCAGCCTTCCTTTCTGCCCATTATGTTCAATTTGCTCTGTGATTCCATCTGACTTGGCTCCCAACCTTGTTCCTGTCTTGTATCTATATTTCATCATCTCCCTCATAACCATCTTGGATATATATGGGAACTGCATTCCCAAATTTTGTTTAGTCTTCTCCATCTCTATAGTATGCATGATTGCCACAGTGTGGAAGGCAACTCCGTCCAGCCCTTCAATGAATGGGACACCGTATTCCAAATAGGCAGAGTGACCCCACTCGCCATGAATGGGACAGCATATTCCCAACAAAGAGTCCTTATGAGTGTCAGAACTCATTAATAGATCCATGATAGATATATGAGCTGGAGTTTTCCTCAACTTCTCTTCCACAGAATGCTCTTTGTTTGACATTCTTTTCCAAAACTTAGCAGCTTCTAGGTCTGTTATGTTCCTCCTTGGAATTGTTTCTCTCCCGGGGTTTCCTCGATTGACATCTTCAGGGACATTGCATCTTCCGGACATGGTCATACCATGGGCTGCGACAGATTCTGTCATTTTGGACTTTTCGTTTTGCTGGTATGTCCATGGGACAGTTTTGTACTCCCGATCTTCTTTGTCTCAAGTAGCATCGGCAGGTTGCTGCGGATAATTCTGGACTGTTACTGTAGGCCTCAACTGTACTGTAATGATCGGAACCTTTTGAGGAGGGATCCTTGCGACTTCTGCATTTCCTATAGTGACAATCGTTCCATTCAAGTCATATTCTTCGTTTAATATGATCATGTTAGATCCCTTGTTTCGATGAATTGGCAGTGGGTTGTGCTGGAGTGCATTGAATGCCTCTGCTCTTGATCATGGTCCTGATTTCATTTTTCAACTTGAACAACTCTTCAGTATTGTTCCCAGGTATATTGGAATGATATAGTAATATTTTAATGGCATCAAAATATTTGGAGGGATGTTCATTAACCCTTCCCACGATTGGGTGTATCAATCCTTCTCTTCTCAACCTTTCGAACAATTGGGTCAGAGGCTCATTAATAAGCGTATAAGTTCTAGGACCCCTCTCTTAAAAGTTGGGATGAGGACGTGGTGCATATGTAGGTCGGTTCTAATGAGTAGTGGCTTGGACAGGAGCATATGTTCGTTGTGGGTTTTGGTTGTTGTTGGCTCGAGGAGGGTTGTATTATGGATAAGGCTGGTAATATGGCTGGGTATTATAGATTGGAGCGTAAGTGGGTGGTGGTGAGTTGTTGTTTAGGGAATAAGAGGTGCTTCTGTGAGGTGGGTTAGGTTGGTAGTAAGGGACGACTGTTGAGACCTCCTCTTTCTTCTTCTTTCTGCTACTGATTGAACCTGACTGGATGGCCTTGTTGGCTGCTTGCAGTGCTGCCATGGATTGTACTTTACTAGATTTTATGCCCTTTTCTAAGAAATCTCCCATCGTGGCCAACTTATGGAACTTTTTACCCATTATTCCCATCATCTTTTCAAATTATATTCTCTATTGGGCTCTGATAAAATACTTGGTTAGTTCACTATCATCCAGTGGAGGTTGCACCCTGGCAGCCTCTGACCTCCACCGCCGTACATATTCATGGAATAACTTATATGGTTTTCTATAGGTTCACCAGTGCGAACCGATCAGGAGTGATATCTTTATTGGATCAAGAACAATTTATGAAGACCTCTGCCACATCATGCCAAGTTCTCAAATTTTGCGGATCCTGTCGGGTATACCAGGTGAGTGCTTCTCTCATCAAACTTCTTATAAACAATTTCATCCTTAGTTTCTCTTTCCTTCTTACCTCAACTAACTTGTCACAATATGCCTTCAAATGTGCGTAAAGGGTCCCCCGTCCCATCGAAAATCGAACTTTGGAGGTTTGTATCCTGTCGGCATATCCACATCTAGATGAATACACATGTCCTCATAATCCAAACTTTCACTTCCCCAGGAAACTTGGAGACTCTTCATTTGCCTTCTCAATATTTGCAACTGCTCATATACTGACTCTTCTTCCTTAGGCCTAGCTTCTCTCTCCATCTCGGCGTATTGGTCAATCTCATAAGGCACCCTGACCGTGATAGGTGCTATAAAGATAGGTTCAGAAATGGAATATACAGGGGGAACGTACCGCTCATGGAAGGTGGCATGTGCTACAAGTATGTGCTGGTTAGTGGTGAAAGTGACTGTTTCATAAGGAGGGGTAGTTGCATTAGTTGTAATGGGAAGGTTCTATTATGTCTGAGTGTATTGCGGTATGTAAGGAGTGTTAATAGGGGGATTTAGGGGGTTAGCGGGGGTTACTGGAGGTATGACTTAAGTGGTGGGAATTAAAGTTGGGTGTTGTTGTTTTGGCTTAAAGTTGAAGAAAAATGATCTGGAAGTAAATTCAAAGAAGGGAATCTAGGTGGCTGAGGAAGTGTTTTCACGTCCAGGTGCGCCAGTTCTCTAATATGTTGTACCTCCTCCCTTAAGGAATCCATTTCCTAGGCTATTCTGGCCACTTTTCATAATTCCTAGTACTGTCCTTTTCCCCCGATCACCTCGGGCTGTCATATATGACCAGAGCATGTTCAGTTGGGTCTTTAATGGCTGACATCTTTCCCTTTGACCTTAGGTTGTATGGTGGCACCGCCAGTTTTGATCGACACAAACCAACTTTCTTTTCTTTTTGGGGATATAATAAAGCAAAAGAAAATAATAAGAAAGAAAATAAAATGAACAAGAGTGAATTTCTTTATTTATATGAGCAGGAAATTACACAAAGCAGATAATTCGTGTATTACAGCTAGCGTGTTCCTAAATTCGCGGGGACCTCTCATTGTCAGAGGTAGGCCTAATTCGTGGATATTTGATAGACATTTAGACCTGAAACATTTAGATCCAAAGCAATTTAGTTTCATTGATAATTTGGACTAATACAAGTGGGAACTAGGGTTACCTCATTGTTTCATCGAATTGCATGAGCTTGGACAACTCACCCTGTTGGAAAGTAAAAGGGAAAACTAGGGGTAAAGGTACAAAGTCGGAAAGAGGGGAAATCAACCAACTCTAATAACCATCCCCTAAGTCATTTCTCGTGTCCTTTTCTTCTTCTGGCTCCTCTTCCGGATCCTACTATGGGTCTTCCTCAAACTCCTCCTCATCATTATTTAATACAAACTCCTCATGCAAAACTTCTTCGAGATTTTTACTTGACTCTATCTGGATGCACTCCACTACTCGATCATCATCTTCAGCCGGCGGCAACATGTGGTCAATGGACCCTGGGACCACCTGACAATTAATTGATGTGGTCATAAGATAATACGGCAGGATCTTATGGTAAATCTTCTAAGCAACCACTGCGTCTTCTAACCAGGCTATACCCTCTCTTCTTGGGTATGCCAGTTCTTCTTCTTCGTTAATCCATAAGTGATACTCGGGAGTACACCATGAGTTTTGACCCATAGGCATTATCACCAAGTCATTCCACTCTTCTTGCAGTCTCTTTATCTTAGAATTAGAATATGTATGTTGTAATCATTCTCGTATATGGTTGTCCTTATCCATAGAGTCACATCTTGGATCATCTCGAATTGTCTGAGGACCTGCTGAGGTGAGTATGGCTGAATGCCTTCCAGTCCGATCAACTCAATGAAGTACTTCTGAGGAGTTCTCAAGATTTCCCTTTTCCCTAACCAAAAGAGTTTCCAGCTGATCAATTCTCCTATCAGATTGGTTAGTGTTTCCCTCCATTGTTCTTGCCCATGTGAGGAGATCCAGTGTCTTATTCTTTCATTGTGGTTGCGGATCATATTGTTGACACCCACGAAATAGTCGATTGTGGCCTCACAGGAAGAAGTGTTTAGTAGCCCAAATCTGAAGTAGCAGTTACAACCCTTAAAGAAATTATACCCTTATGCACATGTGGACAAAGCTCTTAGCATCTCAGCTAATACCATCAGCACAAAAGTAGCTTGAAGATACCGCGAAAGATTTCTATGACAAATGGTAACAAGTTGATGTTGAAACGGCCCCTTCACTGCGGGAAGACCAATAATCCCAACAGTGCCATTGCGAAAGTGATAGGCCTGAGACTCTCCCACATCGCCTAGTCACATTGAAATTCCCCTGAATACCATTTGTAGCTTTCATGGTGCCTAAACATGTCGATTATCTTTTTGAGGCTCACCCATCCGTCCTAGATACTTCTAAGGCTTTTGTTGTTGGTAAGACCTAGAGCATCAAAGAACCGATAATAGGGCATAGTAACTGGCAGTACTGGATTTCTTCCGTTGAACGGTAGCTGCGTAAAACTTATGACTTCTTCCAATGTTAGTACCAGCTCACAGTCGGAAAATTTGAACACCACCTTAGTCACATCCCAAAATTCTATCAATAGGCGAGTGAGTACCCTATCTACCCGGATGTTCAGCAATGGAGTTAATGCCCCTAGGTGTGTCCAAACCTCATATTCATGTTCTTGGCGAATATTCTTCAATCACTGTTTCAACTTATGTGGTTCTCCCATTACCATGTTGATTTCAGAGATGTTTTAGTTACTTTCCATTTTCTTAAGTGGGTACAAGAAAGATATTTGGGTAAGTGTTTGCTTCAGATCCTTAAGTGTCATCTCATGTCTGTTTATCTTTCCACATAAATTATGTTGTCGAGTGCATGACCCGTTGACATCAATGTGGATTTCCAAATTGTGTGTCGGTACCAGGGAACGACTCACCAAAGGTTTATGCAGTATGATCTATTTTATTAGGGTAAAATGTTTCCTACTTTTGAATTGGACTGAAAGTTGCAAGAAGTTATGTCAGTTGACCTGACAAAGCCATTCTCTGAAACTAGAGAGTATTTTGAAAATAAGGTTCAGAGGGGTGTAAAGACAACCCTCGCGTGCCTTTGTGTGTGATAGTGTACGGCCAAGACTGGATCGGAAGGAATGTGATGACAGTATATATAAAGAAGTAACAAACAAGGATGTAGCAGCAATAAGTATGTTGATTATAAAGAGCAAATAATTATAAAGAGAAAATAAAGCATGTAAGCATGTAATTTCAATTTCAATTATTATCAAATAAAAGTATAAATAAATCCATAGGACAAATTAGTCTAAGTCTGCTAAGGTCAAAACCTAAGTGGGATTTCTCCAGCACAGTCGTCATGTTGTTGAACCCTATTTTGCACTAGTCAAGACAGGACTCAACTTGTGGTTTCTCTGTTATTGATGAAAGAGAGTATCCACATAATATTTAAAGGTATACTAGGGTACCTATTTAATTACTAAGTTATGTTCATTGCAGGTGTGCAAACCAATGAGATTATGGGTAAGGGTTTTTGTTCTTCTAAGGTGTAATGACCCGACCGATCGTTTTGAGCATTTGCACTTCACTTGGTTGTTTGAGGCATGAGTATCTCTGTACGATGTATTATGACTTATGTGAATCATCGATTTTGGTCTTTCAAGTTATTCGGAATTGATTTGGAGGAATGATTCACAACTAGAAGCTTTAAATTTGAAAGGTTTGACCAAGTTTTGACTATTGATTAATTTACCTTAGATTGGATTTTTGATGGTTCTATTAGCTCCATTGGGTGATTCTGAACTTAGGAGCGCGTCCACATTGTGATTTAGAGGTCCGTAGTAGTGTTTGGCTTGAAATGGCAAAAGTTGGAATTTTGGAAAGTTTGACCGGGAGTGGACTTTTTGATATTGGAGTCGGATTCTGATTCTAGAAATTGGAGCAGGTCTGTAATGTCAAATCTGACTTGTGTGCAACATTTGAGGTCAACCGGACGTGATTTGATAGGTTTCGGCATCTGTTATAGTAGTTTGAGGTTTCAAGTTTATTAAGCTAGAATTGGTGTGCGATTCATGTTTTTTCTTATTATCTAATGTGATTTGAGGGCTCGACTGAGTTTGAATGGTATTTTAGGACTTGATGGTACCTTTGGTTGAGGTCCCGGGGGCCTCGAGTGTGTTTAGGAGTGAGTTTTGAGCGTGTCTGGGCATTTTCGGCACTCTGATATTGTTCTGGTACATTGGAAGTGCGGACAGCAGCAGAAATATACGGACCATAGAGGAGGGGTGTGGACCGCACAATTTTGCTGCGGCCGCACTCCAGGGAGATTCTGCAGATTTGCCGGTCCGACTTCGAAAACTTATATATTTTGAACTACAAAGAATTTTGAGATGATTCAAAATCAAAAGTTGTAGCCTTTCATGTCTAGTTTCTAGAAAGGTAAATAAGTCATCATTTGGACATCTGTAAAGAAAGTTATGTCCAAAATACTAAAGTCTAGCAGTGCAGCCACCAAAAGGTGCGGCCGCACAACTTTTGTGCGATCGCAGGAGCTGAAATGTGCGGCCGCACTTTGAATTGTGCGGATCGCACAGTGGGAGATCAGAGGATGCACTATATAAATGAAGTTTACAGTATTATTTCACATTTTGGACTTTGGGAGCACAGTTTGTGGCGATTGTTTGCAGGTTATTCAAGAAATTCATCGGGGTGAGTGATTCTAACTCTGATTTGGTTAATATACATGAATATATCATTGATTTCATCATCCAATTATTATTTTAAGATTAAAATTTGGGGAAAATTGTAGAAATGTCATAAAAATGAATTTTTGGGATTTGAACACCGATTCGGAGTCGGATTTGAGTGAAACTAGTATGGTTGGACTCGTAATTGAATGGGTTGTCAGATATTTTTTGCCGGTTTCCGAGGTGCAGAACCCGGGTGTGATTTTTGTCTTGATTTGGGAGTTGACTTAGTATTCGATCCTTATTATTTGTAATTGTTTCCTTGGGCTTTATCTGATGTATTTGAGTTGCTTTTGGCTAAGATTGAGTCGTTCGGACGTTGCTACGCGCGTGATGGCATTCTTGGAGCATCACTTGGCTTGCTCGATATTGGAATTAAGCTTGTTCGAGGTAAGTAACTCTTCTAAACTTAGTGCTGAGGGTATGAAACCCTGCATTACGTGTTATGTGATTAGTATTGAGGTGACGCACATGCGAGGTGACGAGTATGTGGGCATGCACCCTATGAATTTGGACTATGTTGTTCCCATGGCGCTATATAGTGGCCCTATTTTATTGATATTTGTGTTTTCACTNGATGGACAATATTGCCACATGTGTGGTCCTCCACAATACGGACAAGGATCATCACAATAAGAAAAACCATTATTCGACCAATTATCATTCCAAGATGCCATGTCAAGAAAATATATATAAAATAAATTAAGATAAAAATAAAAAAATAAAAATATATATAAAATAAAAAAACTACGTATACAAAAGTAAAGAGTCAATCTAGTAGAATAGTTAATTTCTAAGTCCCCGGCAACGGCGCCAAAAACTTGTTNTGATCAAGCAATTGAATAATTAAGCACAAGATTGAATAAACAAACCAATTAAGATAAACAATAAGAATAATTCAAGCTTCAACTACAACGTTCATGTAACACCCAATACTCTAGAACTAATAAACTATAAAACTAAAAGAAGAGAAGAGAACAAAAACTAAGTAGAATCCTCTTTCAACGTGGTGTGTTCCTCCGTCCAAAATCCCCTCTCGAAAAATAAAATGTGATGTTTTTGGGTCTATTTATATGTTTAGGATGAACCCTAAACGTGTTANATCATGCTAAATATCATGTTTAGGCTTTATGCTGATATTGTTTGGACCCATAGTGGTCGTTTCTCGCTGTCATCTCGCTGATTTCTTTGATATTTCATACTGAGTAATATTCTTGCATTAATATCATATCTCAGTTCAGTTGTCGTTTATTGATACATCATATCATTGTTGTCGGAATAGTTTCATGACATTGTGAGCCTGTGAGTGAGATTGGAGAGATTGATGACTGAGTGAGGTTGAGAGCCTGATTATGAGTGACAGCTATGGGATCGAGTTGCACGCCGCAGCATGTTATATTGAATTATGCCTGGATTTGGCTTATGATGGCACTTGGGCTGTAGGAGCCCCTCCGAATTCTGTATACAAACCTAGTGAGCGCGGATGATATTATAGAGGGATGGATTTTCTTGGACATGGATTAGACCGAAGTACTTGATATTTGAAGATGGATTTCTCTAAAGGGTTGGATTTCCCATTTTCCTTGGTAATGGGTGACTTATAGTCAGTGTTGTATATGTTCTGGGATGGATATTCCTGGGCCGTATGGGCCATATACAGTACAGAGTGGTTGAGCGTGATGAGTGAAAAGTGTGAAACAGTTAGATTGAGTACTCTGAGAGTGTGAGTACATGATTCAGCTTTGAGATACGTGGGATTTGCATGCACACATGACATACAGGCACAGAGATGCATTTTTACTCATACTATATTATATCACGTCATTCATGACTTATTATACGTTGCTATGTGGGCATAAAGAGGGATTTTGTACTTGTTATCTGGAAATAAAAAGAAACATTATATGTATTGTGGAACCGCTATTTGGAAAAGATTTTCAGTTTTCAAACTCACTCGTATCTTTGGCATTTCAGTAAAAGATTTGGATTTTCTCACTAAGATACTTGGAAGCATGACCATTTTCTGAAATTGTAAACAAGCTGAGTACTTTTACTTCAGAGATACCTTTTATTACTNGGGGACCCTGGCGTTTGGGCTCTAAGGCCTGGGTAACGCCAGGCCCGGCCTGGCGTTAGGGCTCTAAGGCCTGGGTAACGCCAGGCTGGGTCAGGCTGTTTGGCTCCAACGCCCGGCTATCGCCCGGGTGTCCCCTTTCGCGTATTTTTTGACGTATTTGCATCCGTTTAGCCCCGTTTCCATTTCCAATTCACCTACACATAAAATAAACCCCATTAGGCACATACGACGTGTATTTTATCATTAAAACACATAAAATGCAAGGTATATGATGCTTAAAATCATGAATTCTAGCCACGCATCAGTATCAGAGTTTTTGGTTCATAGGTTCTAAAAGTCATGAGCAAGTGTGTAGTAGATTCTTATGGATCGGTATGACGACTTCCATACCTATCTTCCAGAGGATACAGTACATTTAGGATATACTTCCTATCTTTCTTTCCTTTTCGTGCGGCCTTGATTCAGCTCGAAACATAAGTCTTTGGATTCCTTCCACGCATTTGTATGCACGCATGAGCGCTCGGTATCAGCTATACATCAATGGATTATGATTTCATGGTTGAGGTGCGAAACGTGGTTTTTGTGTGATGATGATGGGCCAGTCTGAGGAATTGAGGCCGGGTTAAGACTGTAACTTGATCTCAGAGATTTTGATTGTGAGAACATGTGATTTTGGACTTATATGTCTGATAGTGTCCCTATTATTGGAATTTGTGGCTGGATGACTACGTAATGAGTATGATGTGACTTCGAGATGTGTTCATATGGGTTGAATTTGAGGAGAAGAGTTTGCTTGTAATGTAAAGAGGACTATTGGGTGATTTATTGTTACCTTGATGTGACGTACAGTATCGAATTATGAGCATATTGCAGGATCTTTCATGTTATTTAATTATGGAACGAATTAGATTCTTATGTCTTGTTGATGAGTTCAAAATCAGGATGATTAAATAATTATCTGGCATTTGTGACTGTGGAAAGGTATAAAGAGATGTCAGCTTAAGGCGAAGCAGGTGGGTGATCTCCTGCGAGGTGTCTTGAGGGTTGTGTGATCCTATGTTTTTTTGTTGAGAGTTCTCTTTTACCAGTGAATTATATGTAGTGCAATTTGAGTTTGGATCGGTTGTGGAAGTGGTCTTGGTTGTTACGAGGATGAATGCGAGATTTGCAAATACTTTGAGGTACTATATGGTTTGTGTTACATGAGCTTAGGAAGGGTTTAGTTGAATCCTATTGCAGTGCTATGCCAGTATGGGGGTGGCCATTGTAAGTTATAAGATGCTTTAATCCGTGCCGTTGAGCCAAGTGGGGGAAGTCTACTATCAACGGGTTGATTGTGCAGTTATGTTTATACTGGCGAATCAGTTAGGCTTACAGAGATTCAGATCAAGGATGACTTGAGTAAGGGAATTTATGGAAACGAGTTGTATTACACTTTATGAGTATATAGAAATCATAGAATGATTGAGTGGTTATTCGTGAAGGATGTAGTGTTCATGGAGTAAGAATTTGCCCGGTTGCTTAGAGATGTGAATTACTTCTTAGGGTATTGGGGTGCAAATGGGGCACAAGTCAATCGGTTCGTTTAGACGATGCTATTGTGATTCGAGTAGAGTGATGACCCTCGAGAATGGTTCTAATGAATTTAAGGTTTATATGTGGCAATTGAGGATTTTGTGGATTTGTATATGGCTAGGCATTGAGAGTTTCATTGGAGGGTGTCGACACTCACGGCATTTATATATCATTATAGATTCTATATTTCAGGATTGGGAAGGGGAAGGAAGCGGCTTTAGATTCGCAGAAGGTCTCTTTAGAGTGGGTATCTTAGTTGTCATACTTTTGGGGTGCTTAAGAGATCATTCAGCGGCTTATGAGCCCTAGGGCGGTGTGGTTTTATGCTAGGGCCTCGTGTTGTGAGTTTTGGTTAAGGATCGTTGTGTTCTAATAAGGATAAGTATCACTTTGAAGGCAATTCAGAAGGAACTCGGAGAAAATAGGACAGTTTGGTAGTAGGTTGGATCATCACTGTAATAGATATGTGCAGTTCTTTGGGTACTTATGAGGTAGTGAGTTTCTATAGGTGTTTTTTGGCGGTACTCTTGGGTTGTGGTGTCCTACGTGGCTTGGTTGAGTTAGAGAGATTTAGTTCTGATGGTTTGGTTATGTGCAAATGGTTTCATAGAGTTCTCGATGGTTTCTACCACGATTTGAGATGTGTATTTTTCCTATTGGTGCGTGGAACATGTTGCGTGTTGTGATTTTTTTTCCTAGATAGGATCAAATGGAAGATTCTTAGCTAATTGAGTTTGTAGTTTGCTTGCGAATCAGAGTTGATTTTGAGATTTTGTATTTTTCATAAAATGGCATAATAGGTGTGGTGTGTTGTGTAGGATTGCGATTTGCATGTGCAAGGTCACGATTTGATTTTGAAAGGAAGGTCCTGAATTCTTAGACAGCATAGACGGTTTCAGATGATTAGATGAATGATATTACTTCATTGGGATTGCGGCACTATCCTGGTTGATCAACTTTAGATTTTCAGATATTTCTATGTGGCACAGAAGAATTAGAGAAGTATTCATCGAGGGATGATCGTGTATGAGGGATCTGCTAGACATTCAGGCAGTGGACTTGGGATCAGATATGGTGATTCATGGGTTCTATGGATTTGAGGACTGGGAGTTCTCTTGAGCAGATTGTTGCACAGTTGTGGACTATGAAGTGTGACTGAAGCTAGCCAGATGATGGTATGTGTTATGATCCAGTCATTGAGGACTTTCGGAGGATTATTTATCTATTTGCGGGTGACAAGAGTTGATTTGGGGGTCCATTGATAAGCCCAATTAGGATGTGTATTCTACACCGAGACGGATTGGTCATACTGCTATTGCTAAGGGATGTACCATTTGGTTGTTCTTGAGCTTATTTGTGTTCTGAAATGATTTGTGAGTTACTCCCCTATTCTACGAGGAGTTGTGATTCTTTGGTTTTAGACACACATGATACGGTGATATTGTGATCTTATAACGGAATTTGAGTGACATAAGTGATTGGGTATTGCATGATTGAGGGCGTATTGGTTATGTTCTTCTGGGTTCTGTGTGGCATTGTGTCGTCTAATTCTCCGTGGTTGTGGTAATGCACTTTGGGCACTTGATGTCAAATTTCGGGTTTGGATGGGGTCACGTATTGCTGCGAAGTGATGTTGAGATATGATCCCTTGTCTTGGATTCGTGTGTTTTGGCTCTACGATATGTGCTAGGCTCTTAGCATGGTGTTGTGATGGTACTTGTTAAGCTGGCAGAACAGTCCTCTCATTTGAGGCATTTTCCATGATTGAGTACATTTGGAATGTTGCTTATTAGTGCAGGGATTGCATGAGTTGCGTCTTTAGATTGTATTGAGGTGTCATGTTACTAGAGTGGTCGTGTTGGATGATATAGGTTCATTGGATCTATAATGAATACTATCGGAATTGATTATAGTGTGGTTGGAAGAATAATATCGAAAGTTGGCTTAGAAATTTGCTATAGTCCTTGTCGAAGGAGGGGGAAACTCCATGACCTATTGATTTGACGAATGGTTATGAGTTTCTGCGTGTTTCTTTCATTATTGGTAGTATATGAAGGTGTTAGAACGAGGCTTTGTTAGATAAGAGGAGTATTACCGGAATTGGGTGGTTTGAGCTTTGTTAGAAATTATCTCTATGAGTGTTTGAGCTATGTGGTATATCATGTGATTTCATCTTGGGTTACACATATGGATTGATATAGCTTGTTCGGACTTATACAATGTGTATATGTGAGATTATGATCTTATAGAAAATTCTGGATGTTGGAATTGGATTGGAAGACTTATAGGCTAGGTTGGAATAAGAATTTCAGTCTTGTTGTGTTATCAGACCTATATGGGATAGAGTGACGTGGGATGACCCCCAGGTATGTGTATGGGAAGGATTCACTGCGGTTTGATGGCTTTGAGAACGACTCTTGGCACATTCGAGGACGAACGTATGTTTAAGTGGGGGAGGATGTAATGATCCGATCGGTCGTTTTGAGCATTTACACTTTGCTTGGTTGTTTGAGGGATGAGTAGCTCCGTATGATGTATTATGACTTATGTGAATTATCGATTTTGGTTTTTCAGGTTATTCGAAATTGATTTGGTGGAATGATTCACACCTATAAGCTTTAAATTTGAAAGGTTTGACCAAGTTTTGACTATTGAGTAATTGACCTCGGATTGGATTTTTGGTGGTTCCGTTAGCTCCGTTGGGTGATTCTTGACATAGAAGCGCATCCGGATTTTGATTTTGAGGTCCGTAGTAGTGTTTGGCTTGAAATGGCAAAAGTTGGAATTTTGGAAAGTTTGACCGGGAGTGGACTTTTTGATATCATAGTCGGATTCCGATTCTGGAAATTGGAGCAGGTTTGTAATGTCAAATGTGGCTTATGTGCAAAATTTGAGGTCAACTGGACGTGATTTGATAGGTTTCGACAACAGTTGTAGAAGTTTGAGGTTTCAAGTTCATTAAGCTGGAATTGGTGTGCGATTCATGTTTTTTGTTAATGTTTGATTTGAGTTGCGGCTCGACTGAGTTTGTATGCTATTTTACAACTTGATGGTACCTTTGGTTGAGGTCCCGAGGGCCTCGGGTGTGTTTCGAGGTGTGTTTTGAGCGAGTCCGGGCATTTTTGGCACTCTAATATTGTTCTTGTACTTTGGAAGTGCAGACCACAACAGAAATATGCGGACCACAGAGGAGGGGTGCGGACCGCACAATTTTGGTGCGGCCGCACTCCAGGGAGATTCTGCAGAATCGCTGGTCCGACTTCAGAAGCTTATATGTTTTGAACTACAAGGAGTTTTGAGAGTATTCAAAACCGAAAGTTGTATCCCTTCATGTCTAGTTTCCAGAAAGGTAAAGAAGTCGTCATTTAGACATCTGTAAAGAAAGTTATGTCCAAAATACGAAATCCTAGAAATGCAACCACCAAAAGGTGCGGTCGCACCAATTTTGTGCGACCGCAAGAGCTGGGATGTGAGGCCACACTTGGAATTGTGCGGACCGCACAGTGGGAGTTCAGAGGATGCGCTATATAAATGAGGTTTCGGGTATTATTTCACATTTTGGACTTTGGGGGCCCGATTTTGTGGAGATTTTTCGTACGTTTTTCAAGAAATTCATCAGGGTGAGTGATTCTACAGAGATTTGGTTAATATACATGAATATATCATTGATTTCATCATCCAATTATTATTTTGAGATGGAAATTTGGGGAAAATTGTAGAAGTTTCATAAAAATGATTTTTTGGGATTTGAACACCGATTCGGAATCGGATTTGAGTGAAACTAGTATAGTTGGACTTTTAATTGAATGGGCTGTCGGATTTTGTGAGTTTTTTCAGGTTCCAAGGTGCGGGGCCCCGGGTGTGATTTTTGTCCGGATTTGGGATTTGACTTAGGATTCAATCCTTATCCTTTGTAATTGTTTTCTTGGGCTTTATCTGATGTATTTAAATTGCTTTTTGGCTAGTTTTGAGTCTTCGGAGGTCACTACGTGCGTGATGGCATTCTTAGAGCATCGCTTGGCTTGCTCGGTATTGGAATTTAGCTTGTTCGAGGTAAGTAACTCTTCTAAACTTAGTGTTAGGGTATGAAACCCCGCATTACGTGTTATGTGATTGGTATTGAGGTGATGCACATGCTAAGTGACGGGCATGTGGGCGAGCACCCTCTAAATTTGGACTCTATTGTTCCCTTTGAACTGTATAGTGGCCCCTATTATATTGATATTTTTGTTTTCACCATGTGATAAAGTAACTGAGTTGTCAATCATGCTAAATATCATGTTTAGGCTTTATGTTGAGATCGGACACATAGTGGTCGTTTCTCTTTGTCATCTTACTAATTTCATTGATATTTCGTACTCAGTCAAATTCATACATTCATATCATATCTCAGTCACAGTTGTCGTTTATTTATTCATCATATCATTGTTATCGGGCTAGGTTCATGACATTGTGACCCTGTGAGTGAGACAGGAGAGATTGATGACTGAGTGACGCTGAGAGCCTGATTATGAGTGACAGTTATGGGATCGGGCTGCATGCCGCAGCAAGTTATATTAAATTATGCCTGGATTTGGCTTATGATGGAGCTTGGACTCTAGGAGCCCCTCCGGAGTCTGTACACACCCCCAGTTAGCGCGGATGATATTACAGAGGGATAGATTTCCCTGGACATGGATTTGTCTGAAGTACTTGATATTTGGAGATGGATTTCTCCACAAGGTTGGATTACCCTTTTTCGTCGGTGCTGGGTGACTTATAGTCAACGTTGTATATGTTTTGGGATAGATTTTCCTAGGTTGTATGGGTCATATACAGTACCGAGTGTTTGAGCATGATGACTTGAAAGTGTGAAATAGTAAGATTAAGTACTCTGAGAGTGTGAATACATGATTCATCTCTAAGATACATGGCATTTGCATGCAAACATGACATACAGGCAGAAAGATGCATTTTTCCTCATACTATATGGTATCACATCATTCATGACTTATTATACATTGATATGTGGGCATAGAGAGGGATTTTATACTTGTTATCTGGAAAGAAAATTAAACATTTTATTTATTGTGGAAAGGCTATTTGGAAAAGAATTACAGTTTTCAAACTCACTCGTATCTTTGGCATTTCGGTAAAAGATTTGTATTTTCTCACTAAGATCTTGGAAGCATGACCATTTTCTGAAATTGTTAACGAGCTGACTACTTTTACTTCAGAGATACCTTTTATTACTTGTATTATGCTATTATGAATTGTTGTAAAATATCGGTATTGGACCCGACCTTGTGATAGCTCGTCACTGCTTTCAACCTAAGGTTAGGTTTGTTACTTACTCAGTACAAGGGGTCGGTTGTACTGATACTATGCTTCTGCACATTGCGTGCAGATGTTGGCTTTTGTTGTTGTTGTATTCGAGGGTTGTTGGAATTGAAGACATACCTGTGTCCCTGTTGCAACTGCCTCTATTGTTCGGGGTAGCCTTAGATTATAAGTTCTGTTTATATATTTTTTAAATAGACTATGTATTTGTTTCATTTTCTCTTTGTAAACTATATTCTTGGAAGCTCATAATTTGTATTACCAGCCATTGGTAAATGTATAAAAGTTAGATAATCTCTTTACTTTATTGACTTGTTAATATTATTAAAGTTGGGTAATTATTAGTTGGGTTACCTAGCAGGTTGGATTAAGTGTTATCACGACTAGTGGATTTGGGGTCGTTATATAAGGGGAAGGTTTTATGCACCCTTTAAAATCTATATGAGGCAGCTCCATAGGGCTTAGAATACTTTTAAAGGACTCGATTATTTACACTATGCTTGATTATTACTAAGGCAGGACTACATACCAAAGGGAATGTATATGTGTAAGACTTAAGAAGGGGTGGAATTATAAAAGAATTATTGGAGGCTAAGAGAGTTTGAAAGTGATTTATATTTTAAAGCTTGTAGTCATTAAGCTAAGAAGGTGATTATCTTTGAAGAAACAAATTCTTTTGCAATTTTAGAAAAATATATGCCAGAACAGTGAATCTAAATGTACTTCGGTTTTTCCTTAAAATTTTGAAGAAGGTGAGTGTTTGAAAATCCATTTGGGTGTTCATTTGTTACTGCCTTTTTTCTTAAAATTTGATTTCATTCATTGTTATTGAAAATCAGTGATTCTTTCCTAATTTCTTTGAAAACAAGCAGTCTTGCTGATTAAGGATCTGAGCTTCAAAATCTTTTAAGAAAAGTGAGTGGTGCAAGATGAATAGGTTAGAATTAACAGGAGGTGAAGTTTAATTACTAATTATTTTCATTTAAGTCATATGTTAGTTAAGGTTTGCCTATGTTTCATGTAATACTAGAGCATGAAAAAAATACACAATCTAATATATGAGTGTTAAGTACATGAGAACAACATATGATAAAACAATAAAGGCAGTAAGTGAAAGATAATGTAGGCAGTAAACTAAGCTATGGAAATAATGAACAATAATTAAAGAGGTAGGGAGAGAGGACTGGACTCTGATGATTGGACCTCAACGAGGTAGGCCCAAAGACTTGAGAGATGCGGCCATGGCAAGATCGGACTCTTCAAAAATGCAGCAAAGGCTGGTTTGGGGCTGAGTTCCTTAGGAACTCAGCAGGCCCAAATGTATACATGCCCAAAAGAATAAAAGAGCGTCATTAGAAATATTCTAACATTCAAATACACATGATAGATATATAAAAAAAATAATTGATACAAGGAAATAATCAATACTGTGGGAAATTATATTAATGTGCTAGCTTTACTTAGCAAATAATTTACATTGAAAACCTTTCGTTGTCATTAAACATTAAACCCCCAAAGAACTAAACGTGTAAATGAATTATGGGCTAAGGAGGAAGCTCTACTCACGGTCGATGCTCCCTTTGGATCCCCCGGCATTTTAAAGTTCCCAAGGGACTCAAGGACCCGGGCAATGCTTGTGCCAGGGGGCAGCCCAACATAGAGTCAAACGGCACTCTCAAATACCCTTAAACACTAACAACATGTTTTCCTTACAGGTTTAAATGCTTATAAGTAAATGCTATAGCATTACCTACACAAAATATACTTTTCTTCCTAACATAGGAACATATAATCTATACTGGATTACCAAACAAGCATACATATCATGAATTTTAAAGATCTGATTCTGAAACTCATACAGGTGAACATCAGAAATATCACAAACATGTTACAACAGTCTAAATTTGGAGTAAGGAAATACTCCAAGGAAAGGTGAAGTTTTACAACAAAAACTCAGCATATATAGAGGTTTCGACAGTATCTATAAAGTGATCAACTTTCTCAGTTGGTCCACAAACTTACAGACTACAACAGGGAATTCCTAAGCATCATACTCCTAATGGTATTAACTTCAAAAAATCATCAAGTTCAGATAGTATCAGCAAGGATCTTTATGAGGCTTAGAGATTATACTTGGTTTTGAAATAATGGAGAGAGCAGAGACTAGGATAGTTCTGAACAGGATATAAAATCAAGAGCTAAGCAAGGGCATGCAGTATTGAATTTGCTACTTAAAGATTCCAGGTCAGTAATGACCTTATATTGATAAGGGAAACCTTACACATTTTGAGAGTTGGATCAAGCAAAGTTATAGAAAAGGGATAGACAATGCATCAGGATAGGTTCAACTCAAACTTAAATCTAAGTTAGTAGATGGATACAAAGATGATCATGCTTCCCTTTTATATGTCATTACTTAACTAGGGCAGAGTAACTAGGTTCTTTAAAAGATGAAATGGGTGTTAGCTTTGCATGATGAACCTGAAGATAAGAGATTGGAGATATAATACCAAATAGCATGTTGCTGAGGGTGTCGACTAATCGAGAAAAATAGTTAAGTTTAGTCTATCCAATTATTAATCTTTATAACAAAGAGAAAGGAACAGAACCATGATCACACTATGAGAAAAGATGACATAGCTTCAAGAGGTGTGGACAATAGGATTACTAGAAGAAGAAGGAGAGTTTAGTTCAAACAAGATTAGGCAAATAGAAGCAACAAGAAACTAAACAAAATGAAATACCATAGTAGCAACATTCTAATAGACATAACCAAGAAAGATGGCATATAAACACTTAGAGTTTCTGCTCAAGGTTTAAAGGGATAGAGGATATAAACTTAACACCTTCAGATTCATTCAATCATAGTTATCAGAATATAAGTTCTACTTCAAAAAACTCACAAGCTACAGAGATGCAACATAGAAAGATAAAGATTATTGCATGCCAACAAGAGCTATGAGGTTCATATGAACACGAACATATGTTAACTTAAACATAAAGACTGTTGGAAACTCAGGGAACCAGAATTAATTATATAGTTTAATCAACCATCATTTAAAGACTCATAGTAAGACAACTAATCACAAGTAGCCATTAAACTAACAGAGCACATGTATTAACATATTAAACACCATGAGACAAATGTAATATTCAGAACCGAACTTAGCATGCGTGTAGTATTAAAACAAAATGAACAAAGGAGAAGAATAAGAGAGTTGCTAACCTTTTTGAGAGTAGCAGACCAAACGAGAGCTCTTTCAATTGCTTAAGACCCCTGAAACTTCAAATTTTGACCAGCGATAGTCCTCAGCAAAACAGAAGAAGAACAGTAAGAAACCTAAGCTTTTAAACTCTAAATTTCCTAGATGATATCAGATTGATAATGTGTGCTAGGTGTTGTTCTCTTCAGTGTTAGGTGATGGTATATGAGAACATTAAAGGCTTCTATTTATAGTGTCATTAAGGCTCTAGGGTTCAGAGAATTCAAAATAATAGTTGAAAGTGACGATAGATTGATGATGATAGCATGATTGAGTGAATTTGAAAGAAAATAGAGGGAAACATAGTGAAGATTTTACCTGAGGAGGGAGATTAAATCGTTGAAGACAAAAGACCATCGGTTAAACTCTATTTTTCAGAGGTCATTGAGTTTGACCTCCAGACAACGAATCCTCATGATGAACTCTTAGAAGGAACTCCATTCATACTCTGATTTGACAAAGCACGAAGGAACTTCAGAGATTTGATATTGCGTCTTTGGGTCTAGGGTTTCAGGATTCAAAATTGTGAATTTTGTGATTGAAAAAGGAATTTGCAGCAGGATTCACGGACTTCAGGAGGCAAGAGGTAATTTTAGGCTCCGAGTTGAAAGATCATAACAGAATTCAGGCGATTTGATCTTTCATCTTTGACTCTAGGGTTAAGCTTTGGGGATTTCAAATTTGTGTGATGAAATGGGAATGAAATCGGTGAGATTCGCTAATTCAGAAGGTAAAGGAGATGAAATCTCTAATCGATTTTCAACTTTGCACTAATTTGTACAAGGTTTGGTGACTGATTGAGTTCGTGAGGTTGAGATAAAAGAGAGGGGAAAGGGAAAGGGAGATGGCAAGGTTAGAGGGAAAAGATTAAGGGTTTCCCAGGGTTGGACTGTTTGGTCTCTGTATTAAAGATTTAAGGAAATATCTGGGCCATTGATCAACGGCCCTGGTAAATCAGAGATTAAAGATTTTTGGGGCAGAATTTATGTGTCCGTTTGATTCCTATAATCCAACGGTTAGGATTAAATAGTCTGAGTGTTTAGTAATTAGAGAGAAATGGAGTTAAAGTCTTGGTCCATTTATCAAAAAAGGAAAGGCCCACATAGCTTTGTGTATGTTCTGAGAGAGGCGAATGACATGGCCTCGCTCTCATTAGCTAAGAGAGGTTGTCACGGATACCAAGGTGGCAAATGATATGGGTGTTTGGACTGGGTTATTTTGGATTGGGCCTTTTTTTTTTTGCTAGAAATTATTTAAATGGTAGCAACTTTGTAATTAGTAAAGGAATTGCAATCATAGCCTTTTAGTCTTTTATCTTCTTGAAATTAATTTAAATAAACTTAATAATTTTCAATAAATGTGGTGAAAATTATAATTGTTAAATGCTACTATTTTTCGCAATTAATTGATTGTTTGTAAAAATACTTTGTTAGGACATCAATTTTGAATTATTGAAATAGTAAACTAATTAACTATCTTAAGAAGTAATTTATCGAATTAATTATAGAACTTACGCATAGAAATTATTTTAATAATCGTAAAATAGTAAATACATTTTTAATAACATAATGCTAATATCAAATGATTAATTTCAAAAAATAATACTGAATTAATTTGTAGAAATGGGTATTTATTGGTAGAAAATATTTCAAAACATTCATTGTAAATTATTAAGAATGAGTAAATTAGTTTTAAAAGGGAGCGTCAAAATTGGCTTTCAACATCATCAGGACCGGGGACTACGCGGCCAGCCCGTAGAAATAGGTTGTACAAGTTAGCCACAAGAAAAATAAATTTCTTTTTAGCACAACGAATGCTTATGTAATTTTGAAAATGGAAGGAATAAAGTACAGTCCTTTTATTTCTATCTTGTTTCTTGTCTGAATGATGAATTGATTTTATCATTTGAAAGTTAAACAAGTACTTCAAATGCTAGTATCATAATGAACATGAGACATCCTCTTCAAGAGCACCATAAACATAAGAGGTCCCTCTCTTATGAAACCATCACGTTAAGGGGTAGATTTTGGAAGAACCTATGCGCGGAATCCAAATACTACCGGGGAAAAATACACCTGAAGCCTCGCATATCTCAGCGCGAAAAACATAAGAGAATACTTAAACCAAAAGGGATGCAAGAGAAAAACTTACATGATATGCTTCTATTCACAATAAAAATGCCAAACAAGTACAAAAATATGAGAAAGAAAAGAAAACAAAAACTAAGCTATCGCATCTCTGGTAGCCGGAGGAAGAGAAGCATATACACCCCCAGGGGAAATGGGAGGATCCACTGCCAGCTCAAAACCTTGGCCTTCAATATTATCATCTTCCAGCTCTTCTTCAATTCTCGAGAACTCGAAATCGGAACCAGAAGAATCGGTAGCATCAGGTCGGGCTGGAAGATCCCTTTTGGCAGTTGACTCCAGCTCACGGGCCTTAACGATTTCGGCATCAAAGTCAATGACACCCGCTTTGGCCTCTTCCAAGGTTTTTCTCCTCATGATGTACATAGCATATGTTTTTTCAACAACGAGGGAAGCCGCTCAGCGCTGAAGTTCTTCTTTAAGCCAGTCAACCTCGGTAGAAAGGTTATCTCGAGCGAATCTAATGGACCGGAGGCTGACATTATGGTCGTGGAAAGTGGATCTAAAAATTTTATTATGCTGGATGGTCCTCTTATGCTTCTCCTCCAACTAGGCATACTTCCTGTCACGACCCAATTTCCCACACGGGGCGTGATGGCACCCAACAACGGGGTTAGGCAAGCCAACATAAATTCTACTAAGTGCTACCCTTCCCATATGACTAATTAATCCAACTTTTACCAGTTTTAAACATTTATTTACAGGATGTTAGCCTGTGACATGAAAATAAAATATCTGATACGTGAGTCAAAAGATAAACATATGTATGAAAATGCAGCCCAACAACCCAAAATGAACGCATATGTGTGCCAGGAACTAGTGTCACGAGTGTCGCGGGCAACTATCATAATACACCAGAATACCTAAATATACACAATCCCATAGTCTGAATGAAATAGACGGGAAAATAACGAAAGGAAACTCCAAGGTGCTGCCAGGAAATCGCCAGGAAGAGCAGCTCACTGAGAAGTATAACCAACCCTGGTCAGTATATAGCACCGGACTGATGATCAGACGTACCAACCTCCAAACCTGTATAGTCAAGTACAGAAGAAAAGAAAGTGCAGCATGAGTACATACATAAGTACGTACCTAGTGAGTATCCCGCCTAATCTCGAAGAAGTAGTGACGAGAAGTCGACTCGATACTCACTAAGGTCCGACAGTAATAAAGTAAGCAAGATGTAAGGAAAACAATGGGCATGAAAGACAATTAACCAAGTACACCAATATTAGACATCAAATAACAAGACAAAATTCACTAAGGTTGATATCCGCCGTGGCGTACGGCCCGATCCCATCCTGTAATCCTTGCCGTGGCGTACGGCTCGATCCCATCCTAAAATCATAAGTCTCGCCGTGGCGTACGGCCCGATCCCATCCTGTAATCATAAGTCTCGCTGTGGCGTACGACCCGATCGTATCCTGTAATCATAAGTCTCACCGTGGTGTACGGCCCGCTCCTATAATATATACACTCTCTCATTTCTTTACCGTGGCGTGCGGCCCGATCCCACAATATAATCAATCATCACTCTGTCGTGGCGTGCGGCCCGATCCCATCTCGCAATTACTCTTACCATACTTAAATCAAGCCAAGAATCACAATGTTCAAAGACAACAATAAAGTATCACACAGGAATACAAGTCATAGTTAGGCTACAACGGGGAAAAACAATGAACATGCTGTGTCCTAACTACCCGGACAAAGCAGTAATAGCCACTACGTACGGACTCTCGTCACTTGGTGTGTACGTAGTCCCCAAACAAGATCACATAGCAATTAAGGTTACCTAGAGGGACAATTTCTCCCTCACAAGGTTAGAAAGGAGACTCACCTCGATAAAAGCACTCCTCAGACCAAGGACCGGAGCAACAGATGCGCCCGAAACTCAAAAACTACTCTTGACGGCTCACAACTAGCCAAACACAGTATATTTAAGTCAATTTTAGTCCCAAGAAGGACAACTAACAAGAAATCCCATAATTTAAGCATTCTTGACGATTCTTGAAATTTTGACCCCAGGCCCACGCGTTCAGATTTCGAAAATTCTTGAAGAATTGAATTACCCGAGGTCTAAAGATTGTAATTACATAATTTATTTAGGAGTTTGAATTTAACTTACAATAATTTTTGACATTATAAATTTAATTGTATTGTTTTACGGATAAACAATGAGTTGTCATTTTAGATTGGACTAGTTTTGGTACTTGCTTATGGCTGCCAGTTTTTCTAGTTTTCTCTATTATTTGTCTTTGATACAGAAAGTCTTTGATGTCTATAGGGTCAATTCTGATGCCTCGGCAGTCGCACAAAAAAGGTCACGTGTTAGACTATTGAGTTTAGTATTACAAATAGGTTATTTTAGTGCAATTTTTATTTTTATTTTTAAAGTAACTTTTTGAACCTTAGAGTTCATTAAATAATTTTAGGCCAGTTTAGTACTGCTAAGTGATTAGTAAAACACGCGAAATTGTGATGGCTTTTTCGATGGATTTCGTCGGAATTGTGGTCATCGTCGAAATCAGAATTTACCGACGACGTGTTTCTATTGGTGAATTCTTACTCATTTCTTTAGGATATCAATTCTTTTATTTTAGATACTTTCCAATTCTTAAGATTCTGTACCTAAGATTTGTTTGTTTCGTATTTCTATGATTTGTCTTTCTTAATTTCAACTTTTTAATACTCATGCATTTCAATTTAAACGACACATTTTTTTATTAGTTGGTTTCAAAAAAATAATACTTCTTTCGTTTCAGTTTATGTGAATCTATTTCCTTTTTTGTCCGTTCCAAAAAGAATGACCCCTTTCTAAACCACACAAATACTCTAGGTCGCTTTTTGATTTGTTTAGGACCACAAATTTCAAAAGTATTCATTTTTTCTTAAACTCCATACCCATTCAAACAAGTTCACATAAATTGAAACGGAGAGAGTATATTTTTTATAATTGAAAATAATTTATCTTTAAAGTTTTTATTTTATCCATTTTATGTTTAATGAAAATCGTTTATAACCACACAAATACCATGACCCCATAAAAACTTTACCTCTTAAATTTTTAGAACTACATATTTTAAAAATCATCTTTTTTTATTAAATTTTATGCTAAATCAAACTACATTATCTCAATTGAAACTGAAGGCGGGATGCACCAGTAAACTTTAGTGAGCAGTACTCATCTTGATTCATGACATTAGGATTCAACTCTTCTCCATTTCACATTATTTATAGTTTTTCAAGTTCCTACTTGAATGAATGATATATGCCTTATTTTAAAATTAATGGTCAAAATTTAACTAATTAAATCATATATTTGCTGTCAAGAGATTTCGCAATCCCATAATTCTAGCTACTAAGTTTATTTTTTGATAATTATTTTACCATTTACACTATTCAAATATTCAAGAATCTGATCACTGTAATATCTATATTACTTGCTCAATTGCTATAGTAAATTAACAAACTTCCGTGGAAAACTAAAATAAAAAAGATATTAAATTTAAGAAATTAAAATTAATTGATGATTATTGATGTTCCGCCAAAAAAGCATATATTTAACCATTGTTGCCTCACATTCTAGTACTTTTAATCGCCTTTTGAGTGTTAATTATATTACTTTATGTTTAATATTATATTTTAACTGTGTAGGAATGAAGTGATGTGAAGATAGAGAGATTTGGAGCAAAATTGGATAAAACGTGTAAAAAAAAAGAAGAAAATTAAAAGAATAAAAAAAGGGGAACACCCAAGTGAAAGACAAAAAAGAGGATATATAATTTAATTGCATTTAGAATGCAATTGATGAATGTAACGCAGCCGAGGAATTGAACGGGAAAGCATTACTGCCTCTAGTGCCGGGGCCAACGCGAGGCGCTGCCCTAGACGCTGGGTACGGGATTTTTTCTTTTTCGTTCTGGACAAGATTATTTCGGCCCTGCATGGTCCCAACTCGTATAAAAGGGATTCTATACTTAATTTGGAGAGATCTAACATGCTTTGAAGGAGAATTCACGTGGGAGAACATACACCACGCTTGGAGGAGGTTTCTAACTAGTGTTTCTTCTCTTCTCTTCATTTAGTCTCATAATATATTAGTTATAGAGTTTTTGGTGCTACATGAACATTATAGTTTGAAGCTTGAATTGTTCTTATTATTTTATCATATTAGTATATTTATTCAATCTTGCGCTTAATTATTTGATTGCTTGATCACTAATCTACGAATCTAGGATTGAACTCGGGAGAGGTAATTCTAGATTGCATATAGATTGAGTAGAGAAAGATCTTAACTCTGAGTGGGGGGCAGATTTGCGGTTAGTATAGGAATATACCTAATCGTCTTGCTTGGTTTCTATACAGGAATTATTAATTTGTTCTTGTTAATTCTAATTCCATAAGAATATAGGCGTTAGATTAGCTTGAAAATGCTAGTAGTACTTCGGGAGAAGGCTACGAGCAATATTAACCCTGTCAACAAATAAATCAGATAAATTAATTAGACGATTTAAGTGAAAAACTCAACGGGGTTGTTAGCTAACCTATAGCTCTAGAATATTTTCTCCCATTGAACTCATCTCTTAGAATGCAGACTTGTTTCCTTTAATTTCATAGTTTACTATTATAGATTAGTTTTAGTTAAATATCCATACCTTAGGAATCGCTTGAATAGATCAATCATTTGGGTTTAATTTAGTTGATAGTTAATCACTAGTCCCTGTAGGTACGATATCTAGACTTACAATCTTATATTACTTGTCGACCACGTATACTTGCATGTGCGCTTGAGAGCAATAAGTTTTTGGCGTCGTTGCTGGGGACTTATAAATTAACTATTCTACTAGATTAGATTTTTACTTTTAGTCTATTCAAGTTTTTAAATTATAGCTTAGTTTAATATTTTATTATCTTTATTTACATGGAATCTTGGAACGAGAATTGGTCGAATATTGGTTATTCTTATTATGCGATCTTTGTCCATACTGTGGAGGACCACACTTGTGGTAAAATTGTGCATCTCAATCTTATGAGTGAAATATTTGTAACAAGTGTGGTGGTCAAGGTGGCCATTGGGATTTTTGTCATCATTCTTATTATCCTTCTCAGAGCTCTTATTATGACATTTCTAATAATGTTTATGAGTTTGATAGGAGCAATGAAGTGGAGAATATAGAACGTGTTGCTCGTGTTATGGACATGATGAGGCAAGTAGGCGAGCAGCAAGATGAAAATCAAAAGACTATACAAAGAATTAGTGCAACAATCATGAGAATGAAGGCTGAGACGGAAGAACTTGTTAAAGAGGGCGAGTTCCCACAAGATAATTTTGAAGAAGCAGATGTAATGAGCCAATATTGGCTAGAGGAACAAGCTCAGGCTAAATTGAATAAAAAGGTTGAGGTGTCTGATGCCCTACAATCAATTGTTGTGGATACTGGTCAGCTTGTGGAGCAAAAAGAGGAGTTCCAACTATTCGACCACAATATTATTAATGATGCCAAGGTTGAGGAAGAGTGCAAAATTGAGGATATCAAAAATAATGCAGTTCCGGAGTTGGAGTGTATTGGACCTCATTCTAAACTACATGTGAGGTACATGCATAAAGAATCATTCCTGGAGAAGTCTGAGTATCCCGTGAGCTGCTAATGCTTCGGCCTTTGGCTCCAGGGAATATCTTTTACCTTCTTGTTATTTATAGTGTGCATTGAGGATATTGCATAATTTTAAGTGTGGGGTGGGGAGATTGTCTGGGTGATTTTCTGTGTTATTCTAGCTTAATTGTAGTATTCTTTCTAGTGTAGTTATTTTTGTAAAATAAATTAAAAGAAGAAAAAACAAAAATTGAGAAAAGAAATTCATAAAATTTGGACTTTTCCCGACGGTGGATTTGTGGACAGCTTTCTTGAGGGATTAAGGTCAAATGAAAAAAATTAAAAATAGTTTTTTTTCTAGTTAGTTTTAGTTAGGTAATAATCCCCCGTGATTTTCTTTTTTACATCGATTCTTTTCCCGAGGATGTAACTTGAATCGGGTAAAAAATTTTATTTTTTAGGATTAAATTATTTTATTTATTTATTTTAGGAGTAGTATAAGAGGGAGAAGAAAAAGCTTTGTGACTTGTTTGATACTAGCATATTTAGGCATGAGCTTGAGTAACACTTTCCTCTGAATGCTTGAGTAATGAATAAAATAGCAGACTTTCTAACACCTAGGCTCATGTTTGTGACTCTGTATATAGCTTATTCTTATTTTGTTGTTCGCTATGATCCTGCCTGTCTTAGAGTAGAATTGATCCATCTTGATTGATACTTGTGCCATGTGTGGTGAGGATTTCTTACATATATTTCATATTTTGCATCTTAGTCTAGAACTTGCCCTACGTGTTATTAGCGAACTAAAAGTGTTGCTTTGTTTAGAAGATGATAATAAGCCTTCTTTGATATGTCTTGTGAATTTTAACCTTTTTAGATATTGTACCACTAGTTAGCCCGTCGAGCCTATAGCCTTTTGTTTGGAAGCCGTATTTTTGCCTTGATTCTTCCCTAGTTTTTGCACCCTACTTCTTTGAGCATTGTTGCTTAGACGATATTAATTGATAAATTTGAAGAAAGGAATGATTACGTGAAAAATGGTGAGTAATGATAACTGCAATGTGATGAAAAGGCCCTCGTGTAAAGAATGTGACATGAAAAAAAATGAAAAAAATTGCTTTGAAAAAAAATCAAACAGTCTTGATATGAGGAAATATTTTTGAAACAATTGATGAAGAGAGGGCTGAAAAATAAAGTGAAGAGTAGAAAATAATGGGTGATGAGGTCTAAAAGTGAAAAGTGCTTAGGGAAATATAAGTCACTATTATATAGTTCTCCTACCCGTCCCTTAGCCAACATTACAACCCGTTAAAGTCCTATTTGATTCTATTTGAGCATACTTAATTAGTAGAGATGTACATAATGGGTGAGCCTATGGTTCATTGTGCATACATGTGAATTCTTTGTGAGTGAGAGAATTGTTCTTTGATGCTAAGCTTTTAAATTATATTCATTCTTTGATTTGAGTGTATGGACTATTTATTCTTGTGAGGGCACTTGTTTCATGATAGATAGGTGATGTTATTAGCTTCTTTGATAGAGTAGGTGAGCTTGCTTGAATTTGGTAAATTTAGAGTCTGTCTATGAGGTTAGGGGTTTGTTAATTAATTTACTTGTATATCTTGCACGATGATGAGGAAGTGTATATCAGATGGTTTGAGTTTCTATAGGGCCTAATTGTTAGTATCAATCGAAGTGGTGGTGTTTATAGGCTTGATTTATTGAGAGTGATTGATGTTTTGTACGTCAATACCACACAAGAAGGGGGAGTTATTTGTGTGGTGTCATATTTTGGCGTGCACTTGTTATAGAAGGACCAAGTTCTTCTATGTGTTCCAACTCCTACTGTTTATGGAATAATAAATACAAAAATTAAAGACCAAAGAGATTTTTACGTGGAAAACACCTAGCTCAAAAGGTAACAAAACCACGACCTACTTCCCAGTAGGATTTTCCAATAACTCTTTACTAAATCAGTGACCCAAAACATCATTTACAAAAACTCTTTTGTAAACCTAGGATGACCTCTAATCCGTTGTAGCAAACTAGCATCTAGCTATTTGCGACAAACTCCAAGTTAGCTATAACTTTAACACAGAGTACCCATTGACGCTTCTAGATAAATCTAAAAAGGTACAAGTTAAAACCACCTACTACAAATAAACTAGACTAAAAGACAACAGTTGAAACTGGTTCTTCTAGCTGGTTTAAGTAGCTTCAGATTCGCACACTCAAATTTCACACGAACTGCTTACAAAATTGTCTCGCTAATTTTGCTCTCAATTCTTGCTTAGCTTCTAGATTTTGTGCGTACCTGTACAATAAGAACAATCTGCAATATATAGGATTAGTAGATAAGGAATTAACTAGAGTTCTAATACTACTCTTCCTTGGTGGAAGAGTTCCAGTTTATCTCAACTCCTCAAATTCTTCCTTATCTTAGATTTTTTTCTTACTAAATAAGGAGTCCTTCTCCTTATTATTTTTGCAATCTTTTCGATCACGAGATATCTCTATTTTACCAGATTTTTTTGCTCTACTACATGTGCACCTCATGCGCCTTTGACTCTGCTTGTGTCTATGTCTACTAGTGATGGACCTTGTTCATTTCTGAGTTCCTTTGTCAATCTTCAAAACTATTCAATTTCTTGGGTTAACAAACTTCCCCTTTTTGATGATGACAAACTTTGTGCATCCATAAGCTTAGGCCTGTATCCAGCTAGATCCAACATTGACACATATTAGAGTATTAAGCATTTATCACAAAAGAACCAGGGACATTAGGTTATAAATATCACATGTTCAGAGCAGCACAAACATTCTTCCCCCTTTTGGCATCATCGAAAAGTTGCAAAAATTATGTTAATCCCAGGCATTTAAGTATTTCTCATGGCCACTTGGGAAATTACAAGTGCAATCATGGATTAATCATCAATAATCAACTAAGAATTCAAACTATCTAAAAAAAGAAACACTGAATAAGAGAAAAAGCATCATATTTCATTGACACAAAGTACGGTTCTTCCACAATCCACAAGATGAAATAAAAACAGTTAAAAATATGAGAAAAAAAACAAGAAAAAGTCCCAAGTTTGGGTCACTGGTATTCTAGGCAGGGTAGGCAACTAAGGCTTGGAAGAGCTAGAGGCTTGGGTTTTGGATTGGAGAAGAGTCAACTTATCTTGAAGAATTCCCTCATTCTTCTCATTTTCCTTTGTAAGCTCAGTTTTGAGAGCATCCCTCTCAGAGTCAACCTCTGCTAAACAATTCTTCAGCCTTGCAATTTCAGCATCCTTTGCCCCACTCTCCAGCACTAGAGCTCTGACTTTTCTATTTACAGGTGTCCTCTTCGATGAACCAGGTTCATTGGGGATGGAATTAACCTCATAATCACAAGCCAGAAGAGTATTTATTCCATAGTGGTCCTTTCTTATGGCCATCTCCGCCTTCTTCAGAGGCACCTTGTAATAAGAAACTACAATAGTGAGAATGAAGCCATATGGAATGGCATGGGCTTTGGAGCCATTGAAAACTCTGTCCAAAAGCTGATTTATGAACCAAGGCCAGTTTATCTACCTCCCACTGTCCAGGCACTCCATCAAAACCAAATCCATGTAATTTGCAATGTGCCTCCTTTCCTGCCGTGGCAACATACTTGTTGATGAATTCAAAGATCAGCTTAAGGAGAGGCTTCATTTCACTCTTATAGACTGCCTTGGGCTCACTCTCTTCTTCATTGTCACAGAACTTTCTTGTGATAGCCAGGGCAGTTGGAAAAGAATCCAGACTTGGCCATTTCTGCCTAGTGTAGTCATCATAGCCTTCAGAAACAATGCCAAGGATTTCACCCAATTCTTTGGCATCAAAAGAAATTTGGACCCCTTTCACCAAGTTGGTGACTCTGCCATCTTTGATCTCAGCATTTTCCATGAATTCCACTATTTCATTTCTGGCCAATCTCCCATCCAATTGAAGGACCATGTCCTTCCAGCCCTGTATCTCAATCTTCTCCAGCAGCAAAATCATTCCTTCTTCTTCCAAGTCCTTCAACAACCTTCCCTTCAGTATTGTTCATTTACCAAACTTTGTCAACCTATCCTTCTCACCATAAGACTCAACCGCCTCTTCATCACTCCAATCATCTTCTTCAGTGATTTGCACTTTTCTTGGGTTTCACTGCGGACCTGGTTTGCTTAGCCAAGATAGAGGCAGCGGACTTAGTAATAGATGAAGACTTATTTGAGGAAGTCTTTGCTTTCTTTGACTTAGGGGTCTGAACCTCTACCTCTGCCACCTTTTCACTTTGATGGACTAGGTCCATCTCATCTACTTCAACAGCCTCCACAGGCTCAACCACTTTTTCTTTTCCTTTCTCTAGCTTCTTCTTCTTACTCTCCGCTTAATCTCTCTACAGCTCCTCCTCACTTTGCTTTAGCTTGCTCCTTGTAGTTCTTCCTCTTGGAAGAGGAATATCAGAACTCTCAGAAGGAGCATCTTTTCTTTTCTTATTTACTCTTGTTGTGCGAGAAGTTTGAGCTTTAGGAGATCTTTTATTCTTTGGATTGTAACTATCACCTTTTTTTTAACAAATCCGCCAAGGTTTCCTCAGTAAATGAACCAGGTTCATCTATGTGCTTTCCTAGATTTACTAACCCTTTAGCGGCTTCTCCGGATTCACTTCTCCCTGCCTTCTTGACACCTTCTTCCATTTTTTCTGGCTCAGCTCCACAAATAGCCATTATAATAGATTCAGAGATGGGTGAAGAATCAACCACATCTTTCCTTTTTCCCCTCTCTTCACCCCTTACTCCATCTCTCTCCTTTTATTTTTCAGTTTTGTTTTTACCACCTCTCCTTCTCTGCTCCGGCAATTCTACATCTATCACAGACCCAACCAGAATAAACCTAGTTTATAAATTTTTAGCTATCTCAGAAACACCCTCAGAAGTAGGTTTTAGTACAGAAGATACTTGTTCAGAATCGGAAGATCATGTTCCTTCCCCCTCAGTTGCTGATTTAAAGGAACCGCTTGAATTTTGTGATTCTTGAACCTGGCTTGCTTGAAGCTTGGAATTTAGTGTTCTTGCTAAAGCACTGCTGGCCACTGTTTTTCTAGCAAGCATCTTAACTCTCCTTTTTCTGGGTTCGGAGTTAAGACTAGGTTGGAGATGGGTGGAGCTAGGTTGAGAAGGGGTGGAACTATATTGAGGGGTTGTAGAAGACGAAGATGGAATAGGGGATGGTGAACTACCAGGATTGACCCAGGGATTAGACATAGTGGTTAGGGCTTAGTGATGAAAGAAAAATATTGAAATCAAAGGCAGAGAAGGATGAAAGGGTTTCTACGGTTTTCAAAGATAATGAGAATTTTCAGAGATGATGATGAGGGATTTAAAAGGGGAAGTGTAATTAATACATAACAGCAGCTTTTTGGGGTCAATTAGAAGTCTAAATTAGTCTACAACTTTCAGTTTGGAATGACGATTACACTTTTCCTAGGATCTAGGTGTTTTAATACGGTATGGATTCTTCAGTTGAGATGGAACTGGTTCAAATTTTTATAGGATAGACTTTGGACTTGGGTAGACTTCTGTCATGATTTAAATATTAGTATTTCAAAAATGTGTAGAGTGTAGAACACATACCTCGCCTTTCAAATGAACCATCACTAATGAACCAGGTTCATCACTTAGGAATCCTCTTGATCATGTCTCAATTTTCAACAATAAAGAAAATTTCATTAGCAACCAGTGAGTCATATCAAAACATGGAACATGAGTATACTATTTACATTATGAGATTGAGTAACAATTAATTTGATTATTTACACAAGTTTCAGATTTTATAGCCAATAATTTTTTTTTTTTTTCATGTACATTCTGAACTGGTTCAATTAGGTGATCTTAATCATCTCTAACTCTAACATTTTCCTTTCAAAGTTCTCTCTACTCAGTGCTTTTGTAAATATGTCAGCAATCTGTTTATCAGTAGCACAAAACTCTATGGTGATCAATCCCTTCTCATAATTGTCCCTTAAAAATGATGTCTAACATCTATGTGCTTTGTTCTTTTATGATGAACGGGGCTCTTTGTCATACTGATAGCACTAGTGTTATCACATGAGATAGGGATACATCCAGCATCGATTCCAAAATCCATCAATTGCTGCTTAATCCATAATAGTTGAGCACAACATGAGGCTGCAACCACATACTCAACTTCAGAAGTAGATATGGCCACAAAATTCTTCTTTTTAGTGGCCCAAGACACAAGGAGTGATCCAAGAAAGTGTACCATACCTGGGGTGCTCTTTCTATCCACTAGAAAACCTGCATAGTCAGCATCAACATATCCCACAAGATTAAAGTTACTACCTTTTGGATACCAAAGACAGAGATCAGTGGTGCCTTTTAGGTATCTCAAGATTCTCTTTACAACAGTTAAGTGAGATTCCTTTGGATTAGCCTGAAATCTTGCACGAATTCCTACACTGAAAACAATACCAGGTCTACTAGCAGTGAGATACAACAATGAACCAATCATACCCCTATACAACTTTTGATCAATAGATAGTTCATCTGTATCTAATTTTGTGGTTGTTGCAATATGAATGTCAATTTCTTTGGAATCTTCCATTTTAAACCTTTAAGAAACTCTTTTACATACTTTTTCTGATGGATCATAGTTCCATTTGAATTTTGTTTAATTTGTAAGCCTAACAAAAGTTAAGCTCACCCATCATGCTCATTTAAATTCACTCCACATCAGTTTAGCAAATTATTTACTTAGCTTATCAGTAGTTGCTCCAAAAATTATATCATTAACATATACCTGAACTACAAAGAGATCTTTAACTTTTTCTTTTAAGAACAAAGTACTATCAGTTTTACCTCTCTTGTAGTCATGCTCAAGCAAGAACTTTGATAACCTTTCGTACCATGCTCTAGGAGATTTCTTGAGTCCATACAGTGCTTTGTCAAGTTTGTACACATGATCAAGATTCTCCTTGTTCTCAAACCCCCGAGATTGCTTGACAAACACTTCTTCCTTTAGATAGCTATTTAGGAAGGCACTCTTGATATCCATCTGGTGAAGCGTGAATTCCATGTAAGAAACAAAGGTTATGAAGATTCTTATAGCTTCCAGCCTTGCCGCTGGAGCAAATGTTTCATCATAGTCTATGCCTTCCTCCTAACTATATCCATGAACCACCAATCTTGCCTTGTTCCTAGTAATTGTCCCATCTTCATCAAGTTTGTTTCTGAAGACCTACTTAGTGCCTATTACTCATCTATCCAAGGGTCTTGGTACTAGATGCCACACTTAACTACTTTCAAATTGGTTAAGTTCATCTTGCATTGCATTTACCCAGTGTGCATCCTGCAAAGCCTCAACAATATTTTTAGGTTCAATAAGAGATAAGAAAGCATCAAAAGCACAAAGATTTTTTTAAGAAGATCTGGTTTTAATTCCAGAGGTTGGATCAGTGATGATGTTCTCAATAGGATGAGAACTTTGATATCTGTAAGGTTTCACAACCAACTAGTTACTCCTTGATGTTCCTTCAATTCTTTGTTGTTGTGGAACAAGTTCAGGAATAATTTCCAATGAAGTTTGAGAATTATTTTGTTCTATCCCCCTGTCATGTTGCCCAGGATGGATGAACATGTTCCTACCTCCAGTGTTGCTTCAGTCTGGGCTGTGATCTTATGTGAGTTTCTAGCTAGCCCAATTGCTTCATCATCATGTTCATGTCTCTTAGAAAGAATGTTGGTTTCATCAAAAACACTTGTACACTTTCTTCAACACACATAGTTCTTTTTTTATAAACTTTATAAGCTTTACTATGTGAAAAATATCCCAAAAGTACTCCCTCATCACTTCTGGGATCAAACTTACCTAGCGAGTCTTTACCAATGTTGTGCACAAAGCACTTGCAAACGAATGCCCTAAGTTGGGATATATTTGGCTTTCTCCCTTTAAGTATCTCATAGGGAGTCTTCTCTACAAGAGGTCTTGTTACGCACCTATTTATGATATAGCATGCAGTATTTACAGCTTCTGCCCAGAAGTTATGGGGTAGTTTACTAGAAAGAAGCATAGTCCTAGTTATATCTTCAAGTGCCCTATTCTTTTTTTCAAACACTCCATTTTGTTGTGGAGTTCTAGTAGCAGAAAAATTATGATCTATGCCATGCTCATCATAAAATTCAGCAAATTTAGCATTTTCAAATTCAGTGCCATGATCAGACCTTACTGATGCAAGTTGATTTCCTAATTGTTTCTGAGTTTTTCTAACAAAAGAAGTGAACATGTCAAATGCTTCATCTTTAGATGTTAGAAACAAAGTCCAGGTAAATCTAGAATAATCATCAACAAGCACTATCACATATCTCTTACCACCTTTGCTTAATGTTCTCATTGGACCACAAAGATCCATATGAACCAGTTCCATCGTTCTGGTGGTACTTACCACTTTCTTGCTTTTAAAAGAGGATCTTACCTGCTTCCCTCTTGCACAAGGCTCACAAACTGTGTCTTCCTTGAACTTAATGTTTGGCAATCCTATCACTAAATCCTTGGAGACTAATTTGTTGAGTTGACTTAGACTTGCATGTCCAAGTCTCTTATGCCAAAGGAGGGGATCACTGTCCAGCACACTTAAGCAGGTTTGTTCATTTTCTGAAAATGTGGATAGATCTATAATATGTATAGTGTTCACTCTTTTTTCCTGCAAAACAATCTCTTCAGCGGTAAGATTTATCACAAAACATTTTGTAGAGGTGAATGCTACCAGGTTACCTCTATCACACAGTTGTGACACACTGATTAGGCTAGTTTTCGAGCTTTAGTTGCGATCGACCCTTGAGCCAATTTTCATAATAAATAATAAGTATGAAATCATCAAGTAGAAATTTCACTAAAGGCACGGAACATCTGGTAAGGAGAAAAATATACTTATTTCAATAGATTATACATGCATACATGTTTTTCCACTAGGGCTCGAGTTATCTACATGGACACGGTTCATTCAACTGTTTGGCCCTTTACAACATTCACCTATCGAGACCCTGTTGATATGAAGTATTTTCCTTAAAAATATAACATCCGAGGGTGATTCCCTCAAGTATTCAAGGTTGATTATAAAGAATCCTCGGATAATGTTAAATTTCTCTAAGTTAGCACGAACAATGGTTGCCTCGTTAAAAACCTTGCAGGAAAAACCCATTTGGGATAAAAACCAGTCGAGGAAAAAAGGGTACAACATTTGCTTTTAGACCTAAGGACTTTTTTGGAGAAAACTTCGATGCCTCTGGTCAAACACCTGCAACAAGTTAGTACAAAATATAAACGAAAAATAGAAGGTCATACCTTAACAATAATATCGTTTAAGGAGCGATATGTTCCAATTATTTGGCAGTTGTTCATCGTTCATCGTGCCAATCTTGTAAGATCCATTTCTGATGATGTCGAGGACCTGTACGGTCCTTCCCAATTTAGGCCGAGTTTTCCTTCATTTGGGTCTAGAGTGTGAGGGTGACTTTTCTCAGAACTAAGTCCCCGATTCCTATATGGTGAAGGTTGGTCCTTCGATTGTAAAACCTTTTGATGCGCTGCTTTTGTGTAGCCATTCAGACGAGGGAGACTTCCCATTTTTCATCTAGTAATTCGAGGCTCGTACTCATAGCCTTATGATTTGACTCTTCCGTTGTGTATCAAAACCTAACGCTAGGTTCTCCTGACCGGGATCAGAGCTTCGGCACAATATAATAAGGAGAATGGTGTTGCCCCTGTACTGGATTTTGATGTTTGTTTGATACACCTAAGGGACTTCGGGAAACATTTATCTCCATTTTTCCTTGGCGTCGTTCAATCTTTTCTTTAGATTCTGAATGATGGTCTTGTTTGTCGATTCGGCCTATCCATTCCCAATATAATGATACGGTGTCGATAAGATCCTTTTTATTTTGTGATCTTCGAGGAACTTTGTTATTTTTTTGCCGATGAACTATTTTCCATTGTCGCATATGATTTCTGCAGGTATCCCGAATCGGCATATGATATGATCCCAGATGAAGTTTATAACTTCTTTTTCTCTGACTTTCTCAAAGACCTGTTCTTCAAGTCCTTTAGATAAATAGTCAGTCATTAATAGAATGAATTTAGCTTTACCTGGAGCCGATTGCAGAGGGTCGATGATGTACATTCCCCATTTCATGAATGGTCATAGGGATAAGACTGAATGGAGTTGCTCTCCGGGATGGTGGATCATCGGCGCATGTCTTTGTCACTTGTCACATTTTCGAACGAATTCCTTAGTGTCTTTTTCCATATTTTCCCAATAATATCCCGCTCTGAAGACCTTACGAACTAGTGATTCGGCACCAGAATGGTTTCCACAATTACCCTCGTGAATTTCTTGTAGGACGTAGTCGCTGTCTCCCAGTCCCAAACACACTGCCAACGGTCCATCAAACATCCTCCTGTATAAAGTTCCATATTCGGCCAGAGTGAATCGTGCAACTTTTATTCATAGAGTCCTTAATTTCTTAGGGTCTGACGGGAGTTTCTCGTTTTTCAAATACTCGTTGTATTTATTCCTCCAATCCCAGGTTAGGCTTGTGGAGTTTATTTTGGCATGGTCCTCTTCGATCACTGATTTCGAAAGTTACACGATGTTACATCCCGTACTTTAATATTTGGATAAGTCGTAGTAATCCATATGAGGTTGAAGGGGGTTAAGACCATTCATGAGGTTATAAAGGATTTGTGACTATGTTATTGTAAGACCCCGTACGCTTAACAACCTTTATACCATTATATACATTTGATATGTTATATTGAGTGGAACATTTTTTAAAAAAGTTCGAAAAATATGATTTCATATAGTTATTAATATTACTACTTTCGAATATGTTTTAAATTATACACATAATATGAGGAAGTTCATGAGATTTTTCTTATTGTAAATATGAAAATTATTTTCTCACAAGAAAAGAAAGTTATCTTTTTACCATTTTAAGAATTAAGGGTGTGTGGTTAAGCCACCACATGGAGTGGGGCCCACACCCATTCAAATATAAGGCTTTTCTAATTCAAGGGAGTGACATATCTTTCAAATAATTTATGGCAAAGTCTCTACAATATGACACAGTTCTAAGAAAATGACTCTAAGGTACGGATCTTCAATAATTCAACAAAGATTTCATAACATCTTAAGAAACATGAGATCTTGCGATTCTAAGGGAGTACAATACAATATTTCTCAAGAATATCAGACGGATTTCTACCTACTTCAATCCGCCGTTACATATTGTCGCAATTGATGTGTGTTAGATGGATTGTCAAGAGAATCGGTTCAGGTATGTTAAGGCTAATCCTTCTTTCTTTTGGCATGATCCAAGTAACGATACTTAAATGTAATGCTATTCCATAAGTGTTTCTACTCTTAGAAGTTAAGGATGTCTATGTTATTCATTATTGTAAAAGTGATATTCAAGCATGTCTAAGTATGTTCCTAAGTATTTAGTGAGGTATTTGATAAATATGTTAATGTTTATAATATAGAGATACATTCATCCTCATGCATTTACCACCGTGCTACGGCCGGTCGAGCAGTTATCACCGGTTGGGCAGTTATGTATCATTATTTACCACCGGTTAGGCAGTCATACATATTCATTTACCATTGAGCTACGGCTGGTCGGGAAGTCCTCCATTTACCACCGACCTACAAACGGTTGGGCAGTTACACATTTTCCACTGAGCTACGGTCGATCGAGCAGTCATGCATTTATCACAGCGCTACAGCCAGTTGGGAAGTTACCACTGATTAGTTGGGCAGTCATGCATCATACAATATGGATAATAGTATCAAAGAGAATCATTGTATATATTTATATATGATTAAAGTAAGTATGCATATACAGTGGAACTTCAGAAATTCAGGTTAATTCTTATATGTCTTTAATTAATGTTGACTTATTGTTATGTTTCAGTTTTGCTTTACATACTCAGTACATTATTCGTACTGACGTCCTTTTATTGGGGAAGTTGCATTCATGCCTGCAGGTATAGATAATCAATTTGACAATCCCTCATAGTAGACGAGATTGACATTCAACGAAGTATTGGTAAGACCACCTCATTCGGAGTACAGCCGAGTCTATAAGCCATCGTGTCAGAGTTTTGCTATAGACTTATGGGTAGGCCGGTACCCTGTCCCATTTGGTGTAAAATAATCTTAGAGGCTTTATAGACAGAGGTTCATTTTGTACAGTACATCAGATGCATTAGCGGCCCATATGTATTCATGTTTTAAAAAAATGGTTAAGTGATACAGTGTTTTCCCACTTACAGTTGTACATTATGAGTTGTGGCCATGTGGGCCCATGATAGTTACAAAAGGAATGAGTCCAGCTAACTCGAACTATGTATGTTCTAATTTTAGTCGTACGATCATGAGTTACAGAGTGGTTCGCTCGGGCCAACATGACACCGGGTGCCAACCACGCCTCCCCAGGTTTGGGGCGTGACAGACGATAGTCCCAAGCTGATTTCGTCGTCTTCGACCAATGACCCCAAATTTGCAAGGGCATCGACCTCACTGTTTTGTTATCGAGTTACATGTTGTAAGGTCCATTCTTTACACCAATGTAATGTTACTTGCAATTTATCCAAGTACCTCTGCATTCGATCCTCTCGAACCTCGAAGGTTCTGTTGACTTGGTTTACCACTAGTAGGGAGTCACATTTGTCCTCGATGACCTCTACTCCCAAGCGTTTAGACAGTTCGAGACTTGCAATCATGGCCTCGTACTCAGCCTCATTGTTAGTCAACTTAGAAGTTTTGATAGATTTCCTAATTGTATTGCCTGTGGGAGGCTTCAAAATGATGCCTAGCCCGGACCCCCTTAGATTCGAAGTGCCGTCTGTGAAAAGGATCCACACCCCCGATGATGTACCCAATTTTAACAAAAGTTCCTTTTCGACCTCGGGTACGAGGGCTGGCGTGAAGTCAGCCACAAAGTCTGCTAAGATTTGTGACGTAATGGCCGTTCGGGGTTGATACTCGATATCATACCTACTGAGTTGGAAGGCCCATTTGTCCAATCGGCCCGATAGTTTGGGCTTATACAAAACATTACGAAAAGGATAAATGGTCACCAAACATATTGGGTGACACTGAAAATATGGTTTTAGTTTCTTAGAGGCACTTATTAGAGCAAGTGCCAATTTTTCTAAGTGTGGGTACCGGGTCTCAACCTCGCCTAAAGTTCGACTAACATAATAAACAGGAAATTGCGTATCTTGCTCTTCTCAAACTAGGACACCACTTACACTACTTCCGAGACTGCTAAGTATATGAAAATTTGTTCGTCTGCTTTCAAAGTACGAAGTAAAGGTGGATTCGATACATATCTCTTCAATTCTTCCAACGCATGTTGGCATTCCGGGGTCCAAGAAAAATTGTTCTTCCTTTTTAGCAGCGAGAAGAACTTGTGGCTTCGATCTGTAGACCTAGAAATGAAACGACCTAAGGCGGCTATTCGTCTAGTTAATCTTTATACGGCCTTAATGCTGTCCACGACTCTGATGTCTTCGATTTCCTTGATTTTATCGAGGTTGATTTCGATTCCCCGATTCGACACTATAAAGCTGAGGAACTTGCCCGAACCGACTCTGAAAGCACATTTCTTGGGGATGAGCTTCATGTTGTATTTTCTCAATATGTTGAAGGTTTCCTGCAAATGTGTTAAATGGTCCTCTGCGCACAGGGACTTAACTAACATATCGTCAATATATACCTACATTGATTTACCTATTTTCTCTTCGAACATTTTGTTCGCTAGGCATTGGTAAGTAGCACCAGCATTTTTAAGTCCAAAAGTCATTATGTTATAACAATATGTGCCAAATTTAGTGATGAATGAAGTCTTTTCCTGATCCTCCGGGTTCATTTGAATTTGATTATACCTGGAGTAGGCGTCGAGAAAACTAAGGACCTCGTGGCCGGCCATGGCATCGATCATGCGATCAATATTCGGCATATGAAAAGAGTCTTTGGGACATGCTTTGTTTAATTATTTATAATCTACGCACATCCTAAGTTTGTTCCCCTTTCTAGGGACTACAACTACGTTTGTTAACCATTCGAGATATTTTACTTCCTGAATGGATCCTATTTTGAGAAGTTTGGTTACCTCGGACTTGATGAATGCATGTTTTACCTCGGATTAGGGCCTTCTCTTTTGTTTTACCTGTCTGAACTTCGGGTCCAAACTCAATCAATGTGTTGTTATCTCCGATGGGATCCCTGTCATATCTAAGTGGGACCAAGCAAAACAATCAATATTATCAATAAGAAATTTAATGAGTTTTTTCCTGAGTTCGGGGGTTAACCCCGTACCTAGGTATACCTTTTGCTCGGGCAGGTACTCAATCAATATAACCTGTTCCAGCTCTTCGACTATTGATCTGGTGGCGTCGGAATCTTGGGGAATAATGAAGGATCGAGGGATCCATTAATCGTCGTCCTCTTCTTTCATTCTCTACTTTTCTGACTGAGTCGAGGCCGGTGGTTGTGGTTGCTATTTGGCCTCCTATTTACCTTTGACCTTCGATCCCTTTGTTGTCGAAAGCGCCGATATCAGTATTACCTCATCGAACACGAACATTTCTTTTGCAGCATGTTGTTCCCCATATACCGTTTTTACTCCATCCAGCGTTGTGAATTTCAGCCTTTGGTGGAGAGTTTAAGGGACTTCCCTCATGTTATGAATCCAGGGACTTCCGAGTAGGGCATTGTACCTCATGTCGCCCTTGATTACATGGAACCTAGTTTCTTATGTTTCCCGAGCTCCCTGGATCAATTAACACATGCTTAACCTGGATTTTATTCATAAGGATAGAAATTACCAGAGCATCATTGTGGGGTTGAGAGATTCCTTCTGCTTCCTCGTCATTGAATGATACGGTACCTTCTGGCACATAATCTCGGGTCCATTTTTCCCTTGTAATGGATACTTTGGTGCGTTTAAAAATGGGCCCTTGTGGAATATCGACCCCACTAATGATCATATGGATCAAATGTTGTGGCTCTTCTTGTTCGTTTTTCCTATTGGCGTCCCTTTCTCTGAAATGGTTTTTGGATCGATCACTTAAGAACTCTCAAAGGTGGCCCTCGTTGAATAGATGGGCTACCTCCTCCCTCAGTTGTTTGCAGTCTTCAGTTCTGTGGCCATGTGTGTCGTGATACTTGCACATTATATCGGGGTTTCTCTGGGAATGATCAGTTTGTATAGTTCTGGGTCATCTGGTATCTTTGATTCTCCCAATTGCCGACACAATACCTGATGCGTCGATATTGAAGTTGTACTCCGATAATCGTGGTGCCTCTGTGGGATCGGCATTCTTATCGAAGCCACTTTTGCTCATGAGTCCCTGAGAACTCTATCCTCGATCGCCCCTTTGATCATTTCAGAGGGGATTGCGTCCGAGGCTGCCATTTCTGCAATCTGCATTGTATGGCTGATATCGGTCTCGGTTCGACCGAGGTTCCGTATTGATATCCCTCTGGTTTTTGCCTACGGGCCTGTTTGGATATACGGAACCTAAAGGGATTCCTAATTGTTTATCCTCGAATCTGATATTCGACTGGTACCGATTATGTACATCGGGCCAGGTTACCTTCGGATATTCAACTAGATTCTGCTCTAGTTGACGTGATTCTATCAAACTCCGTTCATTCAACCCCTGAGTAAAGGCTTGAACAACCCAATCGTCTGTGACCGGTGGTAGATCCATGCGTTCCATTTGGAACGGAGACACGAATTCTCTTAGTATTTTGTTATCCTTTTGTTTCACTTTGAAAAGCTCTGATTTCCTCGTCGCAACCTTTATTGCCCCGGCATGTGCCTTTAAGAAAGAATCTGCAAGCATGTCAAATGAGTCGATGGAATTTGGCAGTGGATTGTAGTACCAGATCATTGCTCCCTTCGATAAAGTTTCTCTAAATTTCTTCAGTAGAACAGATTCGATCTCATCATCTTCCAAGTCATTCCCTTTGATGGCTCATGTATATGAGGTGACATGCTCGTTGGGATCGGTGGTCCCATTGTACTTAGGGATTTCCGGCATATAAAATTTCTTCAAAATGGGTTTCAGAGCCGCACTGGGGGGAATGGCTTCTGCACAAACTTCTTTGAGTCCTTTCCTTTTAAAATCAGCAGTGCCCCCGGTATTTGGTCAACCCGGGAGTTGTACATTGCCACTTTCTTATCATTTGCCTCAATTTTCTTTTCTCCTGATTCAATTCATTTGGTGAGCTCCTCGAACATTTTCATAGAGGCGGGGCGACTTTCCGCTCGACCCTACTTGACATTCGATGCTGATTTTGTAGTTGCACAATAGAGGCTTGTTGAGCGTGTAACATCTCGAATATTCCTTGGAGGTTGACTCCTCCATCTCCGCCGCCCCTGCATACCTCGACCAACAGATCGGCCTTCTCTGCGTACGATCCCTTCGGGATCTGCGCCCAAATTTGCATTTAAGGCGATATGCGAACTGACATCGACTGGGTTGGCAATTGGTGCTCCCTCGAGATTGGCCTAAGGCACCTCGACCCCTTGAGCAGCTGCATTTTTATTTTTCCCGTGAAATCCTAGGCCATTGTCACCATGTGTGGGAGATCTTTGTGAGTTTGACATGTTTTATCTTGAAAATAAAAACACTTACAAGAAGAAATGTGAAATAGTGTGTGTTGTCGGAATCAGTATTGAACAATCACTATTATCCTTAGCCCCACGGTGGGCGCTAAACTGTTTACTCTAAAATTTGGATAACGATTAAACTTATATTGTGGTTTTAAAGATATGTGATTTCACTCAACACTAATTGATAAATATGAAGGTAACTGACAAAATTGAATTATAAATAAATCAAACCAGAGTTCAAATGAAGCTCCAGCCCTTGAGTCGAGATACTCTCGAACTGATAAGTGCAAAAAAAGTAGGAAATAGAACAAAATGATGAAAATTAATGTTAGTGAGAAAGAAAGAGTTGTATTGCTTTAATCTCTGTCAATGATGATCCTTACAAACGATTAGAACTCCTCTTTATATAACAGAAGAATTCTACTTATGGTACAACTCTAATTACCTAAAGAAATCACATAATTAGCAAATTAACTGTTTTTTATTTGATCTGTTCCAAGATTTACGCTATGATTCTCGACCAGTCACGAATATCTCGCTCTTCCGTTACTAAGCTATCTCCGGTATTACTCGATGTCTGTTTCTCTCGGCTTCGATTGCTACCAACCTCGATCTCGAACTCGATGCCTCAGTTCCGTGATTTGGCCGAAGCTGACCTTCGATGCAACGTTCGAGTCTCGATCAAATAGCAAAATTGGGTGGCCTCGATTTCAATCGTATACATTTTGAAAAGTCTTTTTTTTATTTTTAACTTTGTGTCAAGTCTAACTACATGATCTTAAGGAAACGAAAGGAGTATTTGTTAAAAGAGAGTAAAGAAAGTAACGGCTATTACAACTTTCCCAGCCGCTCGGTCTTGCGGTGCCACTAGTAAAAACACTTTTTCTTTTCGAGGGAAGAAACTGATCGATGGAAGCCCGTCAGTTATAAATGTTTCCGGTAGGCTGTGTCTACAAAAGCTTGACCGCCGGAGTCCTTCTGTATCTCTCTCGGATATAGCATTTTTCTGCAGCATGTTTCATAAATGCTGGTACTGTTTTTCTCATCTTAATCTTGCAGTTGAAAATCATTCGAAGGTGTGAAATTGGTTGCCTCGTGAAGTTCTTCCAGCCAGAAATATGTGGTTAGCAAGTTTTCCAGTGACATATATTTACACCTAACTTGTTCATTGAATGACCAGTCATCTCAGTTACAAAAATTGTTAGTCCCTTCGTTTTAATTTAGATGACACATTTTCTTTATTAACTTATTCCTAAAATAATGATATATTTTTATAATTAAAAATAATTTAAATTTAAAATTTTTATTTTACTCATTTTATCTTTAATGAGAAACTTTTATAATCACATAAATGTTGCCCCCATAAAGCCTTTATCCCTGAATTATTTAAGATCACAAATTTTAAATATATTTTTTTTTTTTTAAACTTCATGCAGAATCAAACTAGTTCACTAAATTAAAACGGAGGGAGTATTTAAAAAATCAATGAAGGTGAAAAAAACAAGGATCTCATCTCTAGTTGTCACTTGAATTAGTTACGAGTTGCTTTCTGGAATTGTTGCAACTTTGAATAATACTCAAGTCTAGATGAAAGCATCTCTCACAATTAAGATCGACAACAATTTCATGTATCTTATGACTTTTTTAATGAAGGAATCCATCACGACGAGTGACGACTAGGATTACGCAGACACATAAACACAACAAAATAGGACGTGGCTATTTGGTCCAAGTGGTTCAATTTAAATAACATGCCGGGCAGAAGATGCTCCGATCCCTATTGTCGTAATTTGGTCAAACCTGGAAACTCAGCTACAAATCTTGGTTTTCGGAAGTATGCACCTACCCTATATATAAGTAACCATATCTCAAATCGAAAAATTCACCAACATATAACACTATAACTACACGAAACCCATTTTCTACTTTATATTAAGATGGAGTTTCAACACTTCATTTCATTCTCCCTATTCATCTCCTTCCTCTTTCTTCTAATTCAAAAATGGAGGAAATCGAAAAAGCTGCCACCTGGTCCGTGGAAGCTACCTATTATTGGAAGTGTGCATCACTTGACAAGTGGAGTACCGCATCGAGTTCTCAGAAATTTATCACAAAAGTTTGGCCCGATCATGTACTTACAACTCGGGGAAGTTCCCACAGTAGTTGTATCCTCCACACACATGGCCAAACAAATTCTAAAAACTCATGACCTCGCTTTTGCATCTAGGCCAGAAATCATGATGGGAAAAATTATTTGTTACGATTGTAAGGACATTGCCTTTTCCCCGTATGGTGATTACTGGAGACATATGCGTAAATTGAGCACCTTGGAGCTACTTAGTGCCAAGATGGTCAAGTCCTTCAGTCCAATTCGTCAAGATGAGCTCTCAAGTCTCCTATCATCCATTCAATCAATGGGAAATTTGCCAATCAACTTAGTAGAAAAGCTTTTATGGTTTATGAATGCCGCGACATGTAGGTCCGCATTTGGGAAAGTGTGTAAAGATCAAAAAGAGTTGATAACGTTGATTCATCGAGCACAATCATTATCTGGTGGATTCGAGCTGGCTGATTTGTTCCCATCGAAAAAGTTTCTACATGGTATTAGTGGGATGCGATCTAAACTAATGGAAGCTCGTAACAAGATAGACGCAGTCTTGGACAACATTATCAATGTGCACAGAGATAATCGGGCAAATGGAAAAAGTTGTAATGGTGAGTCTGGAGCGGAAGATTTCATCGATGTTTTTCTAAGAGTCATGGAGAGCGGCGAATTACCATTTCCTCTAGAAAATGACAACATCAAAGCAGTTATTCTTGTAAGTGTATTTCATTTTTCCCTTTGTCTTTCTTTTTTTTATCATTTTACAAAATATCAAAAGTAATTGGAGTTTTTACTACTCAAATGCTTAGACTTCACTGCCACCAAACTACTTTTCTAGGATTGCTTGCTACACTTTGTTAACTACACTAACATCTTATCTTTTTTTGTATCTTCTTAGCTTATGATCTTTTTATTTTTAATGAAACTGAATGTGTCGTTTCCAAACTTCAGGCGATATTTTTAAGTGTTTCGGACATTAATCACATAACTAAACTATTTTCAGAATATTTAACTTTATGTAAAGTGATAGACAATTACGTACTCGTTGATAAAATTTGATGACCATACATGGTGCAGGACATGTTCGTAGCAGGATCTGACACATCATCTTCAACTGTTATTTGGGCATTAGCAGAAATGATGAAGAATCCAAGTGTGATGGCGAAAGCACAGGCAGAAGTGAGAGAAGCCTTTAAAGGAAAGAAAACATGTGATGAGGATACTGATCTTGAAAAGCTTAATTACCTAAATTTAGTGATAAAAGAAACACTCCGATTACACCCTCCAACTCCTCTACTTGTCCCACGAGAATGCAGGGAGGAAACAGAGATAGATGGATTTACTATACCATTGAAAAGCAAAGTCTTGGTTAATGTATGGGCAATTGGAAGAGATCCCGAGAATTGGGAAAATCCTGAATGTTTTATACCAGAGAGATTCAAAAATAGTTCTATTGAGTTTACTGGAAATCACTTTCAACTTCTTCCCTTTGGCGCTGGAAGACGAATTTGTCCAGGAATACAATTTGGCTTGGCTCTTGTTACTCTGCCATTGGCCCATTTGCTTCACAATTTTGATTGGAAACTTCCCGAAGGAATTAATGCAAGGGATTTGGACATGACTGAGGCAAATGGGATATCTGCTAGAAGAGAGAAAGATCTTTACTTGATTGCTACTCCTTATGTATCGCCTCTTGATTAACTCTGAAATTTTGCTTTAATGCTGCTTGCTTCACTTGTTTTAGGGTGCACAAGCATTGAATAAGTTAACTACAGGCTTGTAATATTTTATTTAGCTTTTCAGTTTCATCTCCAGTGTTATTGTACCATGATGAGTAATAGATTAAATAAATGAAAACTCTATTTCGATTATCTTACGCCCTCTGATCAACATTAGCTGTAAAGACATTTTTATGTTTGTGTGGCTCCATTTTTAAGTGATAGATTGTAAGAGGGTTTGGAAAAAGCCACCTTGTAAAGCTGTTCACAATGATTTTTTTACCAACTATTCACAATGATTTTTTTTCCAATGGAGAAAAGAAAAAAGGGTGTAACGATCCGACCGGTCGTTTTGAGCAATTACATATGGCTCGGCAGTTTGAGGTCACGAGTTGTTTCATACAGTGTATTATGACTTGCGTGTGTCATCGGTTCGGATTTTTGAGAGGTTCAGAAAGGATTTTTAGGAGTAACTCTCATTTGAGAAGCTCGAAGTTGAAGAAATTAGCCAAGGTTTGACTTTTGAGTATTTGACCTCGGATCGAAGTTTCGACGGTTCCGTTATGATCGGATGGTGATGTTGAACTTGGCGCATGCCTGCAGTTTCATTTGGATGTTTCTAAAAGGTTTCGGCATCATTTGGCGGAAGTTGGCAATTTAAAGGTTTAGCATTTTTCTAGGTTTGACCATAGTTTGACTTTAAGGCTATCAGGTCCAGATTTTTGTTTCAAAACTTGGAATATTCCTGTTTCGTCATTTGCAACTTGCCCGCAAAATTTGGTATCATTTGGAGTTGATTTGATATGGTTCGGACGCTCAGTTGCGATTCTAGAAGTTCTTGAAGTTCATTGTGATTTTCATGTGTTTTTGGCGTCCTATTCGTGATTCTAGAGGTTATTTTAATGTTCTGATCGCTCAGCGAGTTCGTGTTATATTTTTGGACTTGTGAGGATGTTTTGTTTAGAGCCTCGAGGGCTCGGATGAGTTTTGTACGCGTTTCAGAGTGTTGGAAGAAGGTTCAGCTTTGCTAGTGTCTCTATTCTCGCATTTGCGAGGTTTTCATCGCATTTTCGACGTCCACTTTTGCGAGATCATTCTGGAATTCGGGACGATGGGCTGGGGCAGGAGAGTTCGCATTTGCGAACTATTTCATCGCATTTGCGACACAAATAGTCGCTTTTGCGAAAACTTTGAGTTCGCATTTGTGAGCCTAGTATTGCATTTGCGACTTTGACAGAGCTGGTCAGCCTTCGGTTTTGTGATACCTTTGTCGCATTTGCGAGCATCGAATTTGTGATCCGAATGTCACAAATGCGACATCTGAGGCTGGTATTAAGACTTCCATTTCGGGACTTAGCTTCATTTTATCATGTTTTGAACCCTATCTTCGATGGGAGGCGATTTTGTGGAAGGATTTTCATACCAAATCATTGGGTAAGTACCTCTAATCAAATTTTCATTGTATTTTTGTGATTATACATTAGATTTAACACCAAAGTCATGAGAATCTAAAGGAAAATTTGGGGAAAATTATAAAATTTTTCAAAATGAAAAATGGTTATTTGAAGGACAAATTGATGTAGGAAATTGAAAATTTTGGTATTGTTGAACTCGTATCGGAATGGGTGTTCGAGTTTTGTAAAATTCATCGGATTCCGAGGTGCGGGCCTGTCACGACCCCAGTTCGCCCTCTGTGAACATGTTGTGATGGCACCCAGTCCCTATAACTAGGTAAGCCTAACAATGCGGAAAAACAACATAGCTTGCGGAATAATTAAGTAAAAACTGAACAATCTAAAAGAAAGACTGTATATAAATGCCACTTAGCATATACAACCCCCCAAAAAAATGCGAAAGTCTACAATATCCTCGGAAACTCACGGGAACCACAGGCTAACAGAAATATAATACACTGCTCTAACTCCAGAATGTTTAAACAACTATAAGGAAGGAAAAACGGTCCACTAAAGCTGGAATAAGATAGAGACTCCTAGTCTGCGGACGTAGCAGATGTACCTCGAAGTCTCTGCTAGATCTCTCAACCTCGGGGATAGTGCGCCTGAGTGGAGGTACCTGGATCTGCACATGAAAAACATGCGCAGAAGGGGCATGAGTACACCACAGCGGTACTGAGTAAGTGCCGAGCCTAACCTCGGTCGGGTAGTGACGAGGAAGGTCAGGGCCCTACTGATGTTAAACAATATAATAGGAATTTACAGTATGAAAAGAGACAATAATAATGGGTACAACAGTGAAATAAGACAGGTCAACAAGGCAATAGAAAAACACAAGAACAGAGTAAACACGAAATATGAACAACTCGATAACAATGGTAACAATGAGGATCTCCCAGGATACCGTCCTATAGTTCTTTTCTAAACTGTCTAATGGATCTCCCGGGATATCGTCCCGTAGTCCATCATATGTGCAGGGGAATTGATCACGCTCAACTATGTCTAATAAAAGACTAAATAGGCGTTGCAAATATAATCCGGGGTATTATGCCCAGAGTCGATCCCACAGGGAGTTAACGTATCAAGCAAGCTGTCAGAATACTAAACTGTCACTTGGTGTTGTTTAAACTACTACAACTGAATGAAAATATTAAAACGAAGATTAACTACAATAAGGTGTAAACAATTGTAATAAAGGACTAAAGNTTTCGTCTATACTCTGGGAGTGGTGTTGTTCAAACAACTACCTAAATATGCACTCTCTCTCAAGTAGATACATAATAAATAGGAACAACTAATTGATGGTCATTCAATTAATTACAACAAGAATGTAGTTGAACAAATAGAGATTAATCAAACAATCATAACTATATTAATAACACAATAAGTTCTTCCCCCAACGGGTTCTAACAAAACCCTAGATTAAAGAAATTAGCTAAACATGTTCATAAGAATCAAATCAAAAATAACATGTATAATTAAACTACAAAGTAATGAATAAAAGCTGTACAAATCGATGTTTGACTTCTCTTCAATGGCTTCCTCCCTTCGAATCCTCCTTCAAGTTGTGTTTTGGGGTCTATTTATATGTTTAGGAAAAACCCTAAATATGTAGGAGACTTCTATTCCAACCAGGAAACACTTAAACTCTTCAAAACTCGGAATTGACTGGACATCGGCACCCAGGTGTTTGGGCTCGAGCAGGCCTGTCGTTAGGGCCCAAACGCCCCCCTAACGCCAGGGTCAACCTGGCTTTAGGGGCCAAACGCCCCACTAACGCCAGGGACTGCCTGGCTTCAGGGGCCAAATGCCCGGCTAACGCCCGGGTGTTTCCTTTTCGACTCTTAAGCGTATTTTTGATGTATTTGCATCCATTTAGCTCGGTTTCCATCTCCAATGCACCTACACATGAAATAAACTCCATTATGCACATACAAAGTGTATTTTTATCATTAACGCACATAAAATGTAAGGCATATAACATGTTAAACCATGAATTCTAGCCTC